>QGOH01008373.1:12045-22168 GCA_003313155.1 Boletus sp. MG95
CGTGAGCGAGAGGCTGAGAGGCGTCTTTTGATGGAAGCGAGGGCGACGTACGAGCTCGAACTTGGCTTTGCCGCCCGGGGTGACGCGAACAGGCTGGATGCCTTCTTCGCCAGAGATGGGGTCGTAGAAGCGAAGGAAGGTTTGGTGGGGCTGGACGCCTTTGCCCTCGTTGGATTCGGTGAGTTGGAAGGTGAGTTTGAGGGTGTCGGAGGGACCTAGGGTCAACGGTTCTGGCTTTTGAGTGAGGGAGAGTCTGTTTGGATGGGGGTTAGGTACGTGTCGAGCGGTTCGAGGGGGAGACATACGTGTCCGCGCGCAGCTGGGATGCATCTGAGGAGGAGATGGTGAAGCGAGGGTTTTGCAGGGACAGGGAAGCAGCGTAGACGTTGGCGACGAGGAGCAGCGTGGAGAAGCAGAACAAGCTGGTGCGCGGGATCATCGTCGTTGGGGCCAACGTGTCTATGAGCGAGGGTAACAGAGCGATGTGATCACGTGACTAAAAAGCATAAAAAGAAAGACCCCACCGTGGTTCGAACACGGGACCGCACGATCTGCAATCGTATGCTCTACCACTGAGCTATAGAGTCGTTCCGCAGGCAGCGGGGGCTGAGAATAAGTTCCTTCACCACACCGATCAAATCACCTCCGACAGCGGTCACCGGTCAGGTCGCGCTATGAAGAAATCCAAACAACCGCGACTTGCTCAGGACGACCGAACGAGCCCGTCCACGATGCCTGCGAGTGCACGGGTTTCATTGACCACTCTACCCATCGAGATCCTCGCAGAGATCCTCCTCTACACTTGTTCCCCTCCCACCGTCCTCGCTGTCGCCCGCACCTGTTTATTCCTATACAGCTCCCTCGCCCAGAACCCCGCCGCGTCCTTCATCTGGCGCGGCGTTCGCGAGACCTGCCAACCAGTTCCTCTCCCCGATCCTCAGGTTGGCAACTGTTGGAATGGAAGCGAAGCAGATTATGCTGCCTTTGTGTTCGGCGGCGGTGTCTGTGAAGTGTGCCGAAAGACCACACGCGCAATGTATGTTAGTTTCGCAGCGCGGATCAGGTTGTGCGGTAGCGTGAGTGCAGATTCGCATTAAAGTCATATTAACGTTTGAACGTCGCCGCAGTGGTATTGTCGGAGAAAGTTGCTCGAGTCGGTGTTTATACTATGCCTCTCATCGTCATGTCTCCTGACTTTCATTCTTCCCCTCACGCTGCCTTCCCTGACTTGTTGATTGCCCTCTCGCATCCAGCGAGTCCCTCATCGATGTCACTACCATGTTTCAGGGGCGCGATCGTCAATCCCTCTGGGCGCCCTATGTGGAAAGCCATCTATGTTTTTGTGCGTCATTCTCGCCAGCGACCTTCGTATGGGTTCGTGTGCATTCTTCTTAAACTCGACGCAGATCCTTCCGCATTCGGCGCTTCGACCTGTGCGTATGGTACGTTTGCGAGCATCTGGCAAGCTCTGATCCCCGTATAGGGCCCTACAATGACAACATGATCTTGCTTCGCAAAACTGACTTGGAGAAATTTCAACTCGATCTCACGGCCTACAGGGCCGCAGAACAAGCTCAAGCCGAGCGCAAACGTGCCGCAGCTCTAGGTCCTCTTTCAGACGCAGCTCGGGAGGAACAAGAACGAGGGGAACGTCTCATGGAGGTGCGCAGATGCTGCTTCACAACCTGTTTTGTCCATTAGCAAACCGCGTTCCAGCGTTGTCACATGGCAATACAAAGGTTCCCTGCTATCATGGAGGTGTGTCATTCTCACATCTCCCTGTAAATGTATCGTGATGTTTATGCCCTATTCGCCTCTCTGCACATTGTGGCATGGTATCCACCTTCCCGCCCAACCCCTCTCATCTATTGACCCAAATGATGCAACGTTCACTATCAGCTCTCGGCACGCCTGATCCGTTGGAAGTGTAAATATGACCGAGAATATAAAACCATCAAGAAGCAAAACCAAATATGGTGAGCAAGCGCCGCCCTTCATGTCGGATGCCGACAGGCTCTAAGTTAATTGTGGGGTAAATGCGTCAACTCCGGGTCATGACAGGACGAAAAACCTTGCGGAAAATGAAGGATGGGATCTGGGTGATCTTGTCGTGTCGCAAGCATATGGATCATTACAGAGGCGCAAGACCTCCCTTCTGGAGACGATCAGGTTGGACGGTAAGTGACCGTGGTGTAATGTGTGCTGCGCACATTTAACTCATCAACGTCATGATGTTTGCCTTGCGTCTATTCGACAACACTACATGGTCTACGTGTTGTACCGGTATCGTCCTGCTCGTGTGGTCATGGCTGCCTTCCACGATCCGTCAGATGTGTCCTCCATCCGGTCGGCAATAGAATCTGAGCTTCTGGTAGTGCAAGCGCGCCACAAGCGTCAAAACGCCGAGGCAACTTACAAGGAAAAACTGACCGAGGTAAAGAAGATTTACAAACGTATGCGATGTGGTACATTGGGCGGTGCCGCCGCGGGTCCTAGCGATCCCACTGGCGTGATCCTCCCACCGCTGAGCGTCTTTTGCACGCTCCCTTCCGTGCGTGCGCTCAAAGGAAGTCCCGACCCGAGCGCGGTGCCACCCAACAGTACCTCTGCCACGACCAACATCAAATCATCCCCGTTGGCTACTTCGCTCATCATATCAGACCTCCATACCTGGCTTGTTCCCGTGAAAAAACACTTGATGAGTCTGCTGGGTTACCCAAACGGATGGCAGAGCGCGAGCACGCGAACACTACCTCCTTTGAAGCGCATCACGGCGCGGTTTTTCTGTCGGCAATGTGGCGAAGGTCAGGTAGGCAGAGGGAATCGGAGGGAACGGTGCTTGGACCTCAAAGGTGTTTGTTCGCACGTTTGTGTGGCGGCGCAAGGGAAGAGCATCGGGGGACGGCATCGGGAAGCACCACAGGAGGCCGATGCCGAGGCTACTGACACTGGCGATGGCACTAAGCAAGAAAAAGGGAAAGGTAGGAGCAAGAGGAAGAGTGACGTGAGGGCATTGGACTGGAAGGTAGACTTATTCGAGAAAGACGAAAAGGTATCTCCGTTTTTTCCGTCTTCTCTGACAGAGACTTATGCCCTTTGCCCGTTCCAGGCCATTCGTCTCATTAAATCCATTCTCGCACTCGCGTTCCTTTCGGAGGAAGATCCCTTTACCGCCTCTAGCTTGAACGAGAGAGGAGGCGTCATACGATGCATGGCATGCCAAGGTTGGATAGTCATGGACTTTGACACCGCAGTAAGTGCCTGCCCCCGATCGCAATCTTTCGCCCGTTTGACACACTGCGCGTCGCAGATCGGTCATGCGCATCGCCACGAATCCATGCCAATCCAACTGTTGGCTATGTCGGCCCCGATCCGTGTCGCATTCTTGAAAAAGGATGCTAGCGCGCCGCACGGCCACGTAGGTCGTGCTATTCCGAATTCTCGACTTGCATTCGAACGTGGCACGTCTGAATTGCTCCTGGGGCCGTCTTACCATGCACGCAATCTGTGCAAGAGGGTCAACTATGGATGCAAACATTGTTTCTGTGTTTTGGAAGGGAATGTTGTAGCCGCCATGGAAAAACCAGACGTGGGGAAAGGCGCGAGAGCGATGGATTTCAATGGACTGAGATCGCATGTCAAGGAAAAGTAAGCTGCTCTGCTTCCGTCTCCGCCTCGGTTGGTTGACATTGGACGTATTGCAGACATGGTATCCAAGACATAGGCGATGAAGACTTCTTTTGCTATTCCTCCATTCAGAATGATAGTGGAATAGTTCGGGAGGGGTAGTTTACATGCCAACTTTTCAAGACTAGACATGATATCCAGTGAAGCGACGTGGTCCTTGAAATACAATCCTACAAGATGTCCGCCTCATTCAGGCCCATCTTCAGGGGTGACCAAGCTTCCAAGCTCTGTAAAGGATATATGGGATGCGGCAAATAAGTCATGGGCTCGCATACTGCGCCGTCTTGAAATGACGTGTGTTGGCGCTGGCGACAAGACGTCGAGAAACGAGTCTGCCAGTGTGTCAGATGTATTCGTTTGCGAAGCAGCCTCGTCATCAACACCATCTGGATCACTCGACGTATAGAGCGAGCCAGAAGACGTCGGCGAGGGTATGGTGTCGAGATTGACGGCAAAGGAGGGTCCGGAGAGGAGGGCGTGTCCACTCGGCAGGGGTGGGGGGAGGGAATGCGTGCGGAGAGGAGGGAGTGACTTTGTCTGGCCCGTCGAGGGTGTGGATACGTCCGTGTTCGGACTCGGTGCGAAGGTGTGGTCTGGGTCTGTGGCAGGGGAGGCGGGGACGGAGACCCCGTTAGTTTGACGCACGTGTGGTGAGGGCTCTGTCTTTGGAGAGTGGTCTTGCTGTGGGCTCGAACGGGGAGACGGCTTGTCGTCGTCGCTGGTGGGAAGGACACGGGGTGGGTTTCGAGCCTCCCACAGATGCGGCAGCCACTGGACCGTATTCGGTTGAGAGCGATAAGCGCGTGTACAAGTGTGCGCACCTCTTTCAACATGTATGCTGCAGCAAAGCTGGAGAGGGTGACTGCAACGTAGAGCCCTGCGCGGAGGGCGAGATCCCTTGGGCGGCGCATAGTACAAGGAATGGATTAGGGCGGGCGGCATTCCTGGATTAGAAAGGGGTGCGGAGGCCATGAGGCGAACAGGGTGACCCGAGCTTGTACCGTTTAGTGCAGCGTCGAGCTGATGAGAAATATTATTATTTTCGGTCGATTAGGTTATCTTTGAATTCCATTATTGAGTGGCTCGCTTGTCGTCCTCGACTGCTCGTCGTCTCACCCAGCACCGACATCTCTCCATCTCAACCATGCCCGCGACCGACAAGCTCGACCCCGACAAGACCCCAGACGACAGGGACACCGACAACGAAAGAACCCAACAGCACAAATCAAAGTCACCATCCTCTAAATGTCCGTATCGTCACCCCCGTTCTCCTCCCCGCTCCTAACCCTCCCTCATTCCTTAGCAAAGGACGTCTCCCATGTCCCGTGCAAATTCTTCAAAGTCGGCGCTTGCACCGCCGGCTCCTCGTGCCCCTTCTCTCATGTCGTCCACGAGCCTGGTCAGCAAAAAGACGTGTGCGCCTGGTTCGTCAAGGGAAACTGCAAGTTTGGCCACAAATGTGCACTAGCACATGTCCTACCAGGCCAGAGCATGTCCATGGATCGGAAAAACAAGAAGGCGGCCCAGCTGGCAGCCAACGGTAGCGCGTCGAGTACCCCCGCTCGAGAATCCAGGAGCTCAAAGGGTGGAAAGAAGGATGGTCGCCCGTCGGCGACTCCCCACGGCAGTTCATCCTCTGGTACTGCCGTGAGTGCCCGTACTGGCCTGCTCTCCGGCTCCACAGCCCCAACCCGTACCACCTCAGCCCGCCCGCCCATGGCAATGACCCTCACGGCCACTCCCTCCGCACCCGCACCCCCTGTCAAGGACACCGATTTCCCCCCCTTCCTCCTCCCAGATGATGCTGACGCCCTTAAGCCCAATCGTGCAGCCGCCACCAACGCCAATGCGGAGCCTACGTCCGCTGCGAAACAGCAGACAGAGGATGAGCAGCAACAGGAGACCACGCCTTCGGAACTGCCCCCCGATTCCCCGTCTCCCATTCACCCCGGAAATTCGTCGCCACCCACTCTCCCTCTCAGCGTACCGAGCGCACCACGCCGTCCAGTCCTCCCTGTGGACGCTGCAGATCTCGGTCCCATTGGATCACCGCCGCGAGGATCATTATCAGCCCATTCGCCGATTTCGTCCGGAGATTCTCCGCAGAACGCCGGAATTCCCTCGACGTTTCATGCTCAGACGTCATTGCTCACAGAGTCCAGGAATCGGCTCGGTGCAGGGGCAGGCGTGCCCTCTTCTCTCGGACACACCCACAGTCAAGTATGGAAAACAGACGCTGGCTCGGTCTCCACACAAGAGACCAGCCCAGGAATCGATATCAGCGTCTTTGGGGAGCGAGATATTTTGTCCGCAGACGAAGATTTGGAAGAATTCCTTCCTTCTTCGCTCACCGACCTGTTGACCCCTTCGGAGCGTTCCCGTAGAATGTCTCGCACACATTCTGGATCATCCCGCCCTGTCAATTTGAACGACGCACCGTCCCCACTCGCTACGGCCCACGCCCACCTTCCCCAAACGCAGAGTCATCACGCCAATCATCGCTATTCGCGTTCCGTCCCTGCTCCTTCTCTTCTGGGTGATGTCAAATCCATTTGGGCCGAACGTGCCCTCACGACCAATGGCGTGCCTGCCTCCCCAGACAAACATAACTTTGGGGTAGGGCCAATAGGTTCGGGCACACCGAGCTCGCTCAAATCTCCCAACGGTTTCGGTTCGCCCAACTTGGGGAATACCATTACACCGTCGGGAACGGGGACAACCGTTTTCCGAGACGAGTCGCATTCGCCTTCGTCCTCCCTGCTTGCACCGTCGAACGCCTCCGCTGCATTTCTTCCTGGTCTTCACCATTACTACTCCAAGATGAATTCGGGAAGCAATAACGGTCGGGCTCCCAACGCTGGACTCGCGCTTGGCGCTGGTTTAGGTCTCGGTGGGCTGAGCCGTTCACCCCTTTCTCACGCTCCCATCCATGGCCCAGCTGCAGACGAGGGACGGGCGGGCGTGAACAACGGGGCAAGCATCGGCCTCGGGCTTGGAGAAGCCACGTCCCGTGCCCTCCAAGCACACGCCCCCGGCCAGAGTCTCCCACAGGGCCTCGCAGCTGGCTACTCGCGCATACATGCCCTTCCACTCACCGGTTCACCCTCCTCACTCGGGGGTTCGAGCGTCGGCGGGGGTGGTGCATTCAGCCCTGGACACGGGCCAGTGCCATTTGGTATCAATGCCGGGCCGGGGCAAGACTGGCACTTGCAATCGAACCAGGCGCATCTATCCACCGAGGCAATCTCGCATCTCTCCCTGTCTGCGCACTATGACATGAGCTCGACTGCACACCCGATGTCGTCCGGTGCTCCTCCCATCCCGTCCTCGACGGCTGGGCTCGAGTCCATGTTCTCACGGCTTCCGCCGACGGGCGGTGGCACGCCACTCCGTACGCCGCCCCATGCTATGAACAACAACAGCAGGAACTGGCACCCACAAAACGTACACAGCCCACTCAGCCGGCCGATCTGTGACGATGACGAGCTCTTTAGCATGGATGGATGATGCCCCTTTTTTTGTGCGCGTCCTCCCGTGAGCACGTTTTCGTTTCCAAATGTCACCCCATACCAAAATTGAAAACGATAAAAAGTTCGATCATGGACGAAGAATGAGAACAAGTCCCCCTCCTCCCCTCATCTACGTATTTACGTACAAGTAATGTGTTTATCTGCACTCAAGAGAACGATCGGAGAGGCTGGATACCTATCTAGTATAGTCTCTTCTCATTTCTCTTCTTATTCCCAACACGGTTTATGGTCTCGCTGAGCCACCGTACGATGTCGGTGTTCTTGTTGTCTTGGGGGGTTTTGAAAATATTTATACCGTCGTCTTTGTTTTTTTACCTCCCCTTGTATTGGAGAGGGAGGATGTACAGCTGCGCATGTATTGATGTGACTGTAATCTTGGTAAAACAAACACGAATGAAAGGCAAGCGTATGTCGGGGTGTAAGGCTGTAATACAAGTCATACACGTTCATCCTCGCCCTCCCCTGCAGTGTATATGTACCAAAATCGACTACACCCAAGCTCACACCCCTCCCTACTCGACTTCTGACTTGACCCTCTTGGCGGGCGTCTCGAGGGTGCCACCGGTCCCTTCGTATTCCTCCTCCTTGATCTTGCCGAGTAGAGACACCTCCGTGAGGTCTTCACGCCCACTCACCGTCTCGTCGCCCTCACCGTCGCCCTCGCACAATGAAACTTGACCCATCAACTCTTGCCCGGCCAAACCCATCGATGACGATCCTTCCTCGCGACCCCCTCGACCGAGATGATGCATCGTCGCGACCTTGCGTTTCTTGCCTCTCGGCTTCCGTGGCTTCTTGGGCGATGGTACGAATTCCTTGCCATTCTGGACCGCCCATTCAATCTCGAGGACTCTATTTTTATTTTATTTTTTTTGCGATCCGGGATTGGTGTTGCCATCGAGATTTTCAGGGGCAAGGGCAGTAGGTTCGTGTGACGACGTCGGTTGGTAAGCCGGTGGGACCCAAGAAAAAGAGGGAAAAAAAGGTGCGTCAGAATTTTAGGTGCCACGCATGGATAGTTTACATAGGAAAACATGGACGACGAAAAGTATCCACCTCTCTCGGAGTTTGATATTATCGGGGACATATGTCTCCGCTTTGCGATAGAGTTCGAGTGCTACTTGGAGATCGCCCCTGAATGTACGTGCGTGTGGTTAGCATGCAAAAGGAATTTAAAGGTGAACCCAAGGGGCACGCACTTTTCAGAATGGGCACGCGCAAGGGCGACATAGGCCCGCCCAGTCTTCTTTCTGGATGTGGGCGACAGCACGTCTGCAAGCTGTAATTCCTTGTTCCCACGTTCACTGAGTGTGGAAAAGATGTGAATGAGTCTCCCATGTCATTACATCAGCACGCACTATTTATCCTCTAGCTCCGCCAGTCTTGCGCGAAGCTGGTCGTCCAAGTCGCGATGACGCGTAAGCAGTGGCGTGAGCACACCTGGAGGCAACTTGGGCTCTGCCTGTGCTTGACGGCGCCCATCGTCTTGTTTCTCTCTCAGTGCAATATTCTCCTTCTCTTCCTGAAGGCGCGCTTGCTCTTCGCGTTCACGGTCTTCGCGCTCTTTCAGACGACGCGCTACTTCAGCTTCCACAGCCCTTGCGATCTATAGCATTCGAAACCATTTAGTATTGGACGGCACACAGGACGAAAGACGAACCCTCTGGTCGATATCCTTATCCGTCAATTGAACCGTGGTCTCTGGCTTCTCCATAATCGCAGCCGAAGATGGCGGACGCGATCTCGTTTTAGCCAACGGTGGTAGTAATCCGGCACCAATGCCACTGATACGTGGTACACGAGATAGGCGGGGTCCTCGAGAAGGTCTAGGCGCAGCATTGACCGTGACGACAGCCTCGGAAGCAAGGATAGGATCAGCTTGGAGGACAACGGGAGCAAGTTTCGGTGGGGGTGGTTGGATGGCCGCAAAGTGGGGTTTTGCTTGGGGACGGTTATCTAGGTGAATAAGTAAGCAGTGTCCTAGCAAACTTTTCAGGGCAACGTACCGCGCTCATTCACCACCGGGCGGTTCTCAACATTCTTGGTGCGGACAGCAAAGCTATGCAAGAGCGTAGAATCAACACTCACAACAAACAGACAATAAACGATACGCACTTCAAGGTATTAAGGGTATCTTGGCGAAACCTGGTGCCAGGTGCGAGATTGCAAATGAGCAACCCCACGGATGAACCACCGAGGGCGTCTTGAAGAATTCGCGTAAGCTTCGAATTACGATAGGGGATGCGAGGCTATGAGCAAAGTTTCAGCACACAAACAGAAACAAGAACGATACGGCCTCACAGCTCCCTGATTCAGCGCGTGCACCACCTGCCCAAGAACACTCAAGCTCTTGTTAATCGCGGCTGACTCTGCCATGCGCGTTGGATCATTGCCAGTAAGTTTGTTGTTTTCCGAACCCGCAAGATCGACGAGATTGATTTTCCCGGTTAGTGCTAACCAGCAAGGGGGGAATCCGTTAGGTGCGGAACGGTAGATCCAGGAAACACACACTTTTCTGGGCTGCCGAGTCTGTCATTGTTACCTCAATGGTAAGTACGGCATGCGAACGAGAAGACGCTCGATTGAGGTTCGTAGCACCAACCGAGCGATGGCGAGAAGCACGTCTACGTTCAAAATATCAATATCGGGAGGAGAGGTGATGATGATACTACGAACGAATAGATAGTACCAAATTCCTCCACCGATGATATCGGAAGCGAGGTCAGGTTGGCAACGAATACTTGCCCGGCATCGTTTTCACGGACAGGAAGCTTGGGTGCCTGTAATGAGCATTGAGTGAAAGCATCCCAAAGTGAATGATGAACCCATGGAGGTGATCAAACATCAACGTTGAGATCAGGTGATACCCTGAAGCAACCATAACGTTCAACCGAAAGGTGACGCAC
>QGOH01008375.1:1708-14033 GCA_003313155.1 Boletus sp. MG95
CGGGGGGGGGCCGTTAAAAGTCGACTTACGCGCTGCGCAGGGTCTATATTGAGATCGGGCACCGAACCAGGCGGTACTTGTGAGGGAGGTGCAGGTTGGGGTGGTGGTGGCGGCGGAGGTGGTCGGTAATACGCATGCTGCGGGGCCATGTGAGGGGGCTGTTGGTATATGCTTGGGCCGGCTGGCGGTGGGACAGACATTTGCGATGGCAGAACGGGTGGTGTTGGGTGCAGAGGTGGGGGCTGTTGATACGTTGGCATTTGAGGTGGGGCCAACTGCGGAGGCCCCGAGGGTGCACTGCTACCCACAGTCGCTTGCAGCATACGCTACGGACGATGATTTTTTAAACAACAGTGCCTCTGTTTGGACGGATCGGCGACGGTACGCCGTGAGAGTCCACACATACCTGCAGAACTGATTGGTCGACGATCTTGTTTAATAGCAGCGCTTGGAAGAGCGCATAAGCATACTGCGGATGTGCGATCAACAGCGCTCGAGCTTGCTCAGGATGGGTAATCACAAATGCCTAAAGAGAGAAAGAAATCCGTCGCGGTTGGCGCGTCATTCACAACACTGTTCGGACATGTTTCTGAAAACCGCTGCACACCTTCATTTGTGCCAGCACTTCCACTAACTGAGCTGGATTCATCGTGGCGAGCGTCTGACTGATGCAATCTAAGGCAGTAGACCCAGGGGGTATAGGAACACCGGAGGGCAGGGACGACAGAAAGGTGGCGAGATCGTGAGGCTTTTGATCTCTAGGGTGGTCATAATGGTCTCTGTCGCGATCACGGTCACGGTCTCTGTCTCTGTCTCTGTCTCGGTGACGATCACGCCAATGCCCTCTGGGGTCACTACCATCTAGTAGTTCGCCTCGCACTGTAGTCTTGCCTTCGAGGAAAGGGTCCGAGTCTGCTAAATCAATTCGCAGGGGACGTCCGCCAACTTCGACGTTGTTGAGATTTCGCACAGCAGAAAGGGCGGTTTCATGGTCTTGGGGTACACGAACGAGAGAAGCACACGAGCAAGAATGATTTGCAGCGAAGTATGTGTTTTGATGGGCACGGGGGACGGGTCGGAATGAGTCAGAGGACTGTTAAAATTTGAAAAACAGAAGATGGATTGGATGTACCAGCAAATTCACAAAAACCGTAACCTCTAGGTTTTCCGGTCTCCCTGTCGAAAACGAGCCTGGAGCGGAATTAGGGTTGAAAGAAGAGGTCAGAGTGAGAGTCGCACCTAAAGCCGACGACTTGACCAACAGATTTGAAGACGTCGATCAACTGCTCCTGTGGGACACTCAGGACACGAGACACACAAGGCAGCCGGAAAAAACACTTTCCTCACCCATATTGTAAGGCACGTTTCCAACTATGCCACATGAATGTGAGCGAGACGAGTCAAGAGAACAGGGCAATGTGCACGCACCAAAGACCACCTTGCTCATGATGGACGACTAGCTGAGGGGGTCGTTTTGGTCGACGTGCTTTGAGGCGGGCAGACGATGTTGTGGCGCTGTCGTGACGGGTGACGAGAAGGATTCTTACAAGTGTGACCCAACTGACTCATTATTCTTACTCCATTCCCCCGACGACGATGACGGAGCCAAAGTCTTACGACGCCCATTTCCACTCCACCCTCGGTGTTTCCGGCACCTTCTGCACCACACCCAGGCCTTCGCGCGACTCGGCATCGCTCGCTAACCCACGAGCCAGAACCCGGTTCCTTTCTTCATGAGTGCCCAGCCCCAGCGCAGTCCCATGCCAAGCGCGAGGCCCCGACCCTCACCGAGCAATATAGCTGTGGCCAAGCTGTGACCGAGAAGACGATCCAAACCACTCCACAGCAATGGCACAGCCTCTTAGGAACTCAATCGGTGCATTCCGACCCGCTGTGTTAATAATAACAATCACTCCCCTCGAATATCCTTGATTACGAGTCATCCCACGTTTTAATCGCCGATAGGCCGAAAACCCGTCGTACTACTTAAAAGGCTCGGCTTGTCTTGCCTCGAATGCTCAACAATCCCTCCCATCCCACTAAACGTCTTTCATGACCGTCGCACCTACCGCCCTAATCACCCGCAAACTGTCTCCCCAACCCACTCAAGAAGACCACTTCCGAGCCTTAGACCGCGCCTTGGCCCGGAGATATGTCCTTCGCATGTTGCGCGAGCAGAGCGTCTCGCTTGATAGAAGGGTACGCCAAGGTAGTCTTGTCTACAAGCCTAGGTATGCACGCTCACCCAACCACTTTTACCCAGCTCGCTGATGATTTCATAGGCTTGAACTATGCGACGACTCATCCTCGTCACGCATAACTGCCACACTAGAACTTCCTGGCATGAAGTCAGAGGAAGTCAAGGTCCACCTAGACCAGAACGACATACTCCTCATCTCTGGGGACCGACGGCCGAGGATCCCCTCAGACCAGGGAAGCGATGTAAAGTATCCCGCAAAGGAAATCAAATACGGCCGATTCGAACGTGTGCTCCACGTTCCAAAGGGAACAATGGTAGGTTCCTTTCTGACTTGTTCTTTCCCCCTTCCTGTGCGGATCTAATCCCCATTTTCCGTAGATGAGTACCATATCGGCAGCCATGAATGACGGTCTGCTTGTCGTCTCGTGGCCAAGGATGCCATCCGGAACTACAGCATCTAACAATGATCCCGCCGTCTCTCAGCCCTGATTTCATTCTTCAGACAATATGTAGCTATCACTGTATTCCATACACTTCTTCATCCTAGCCCGCTGAGGACTAATTAATGCGTGGAAAGAGTCTATATCTCACAGTCTGCCCTGTCTAATGTATTATGATCCACTATATACTGTTTTATTTTAATCCCCCCTCACCGCCGGACTCTTGTTCATCGCTTGCAGTGATCTAACGTGAGTCATCTTTGTCTTATGTGACCGTTGATTGTGTTGATTTATAGGGGCTGGCTACTTTGACAACGGTCGGGTGGCCCTAATTCTCCGTGTGTAAAACTTTACGGATCGCAAAGGCACATCTGTCTCCTTCCGCGGTAGGCTGTTCTTCCATATAGCTCCCGCTGACCGTCGTCAAACTCTGGGAGTGTTGCATGAGTACCATGCGAGTTTTGTTGAGTGGCGTGTATTGTTCCCATGTTGGCGACATGTCGCGTTTGTACGTGTTCGGGTTCCCAGAACGCACAAACGAGAGCCAGTACGCCATCACCTCCGACGCGAACGCAAGTTCGACCGATGATTGCGGACTGAACCTTCCGGTGCCATTGACGCTAGGGACGACGGGCGGGTGAGTCATACCGTACGGCGGGTGGCTTGCGCGCCGGCTCGGCGGGCGGTGATCGAGATCAACACCCACCCTGTGTTTATGCCATCAAACACCATCCAATTCTCTGCCGCATGGTCTACGGCGTCGCTACCGAGTGTGGGATTGGGAGTATTGTATCGGTACGTCCAAGTATCTGAAAATAGCGAGGCGGGACCACCCATAGCCTCACGCTACCGCAAATGCGAGAGACGCAGAGAGTATCGAGTCAGAGTTAGAAAATGGGGGTGCGTGTAACTCTATCAGAAACTTACGCCGCAGATCACATTAGGTTCTCCGGTTGCCACTTGGAACTGCTGTCGAGGTGAGTCATAGTCAGTCAGGGGGTACAATGCCATGAACTCCCGAATGTCCGTGTCATTGAGCGCAGGAAAATACTCCTTTAACGCCAGAGTAATGCTGGTTCCTCCAGAAAGGGTCTCGTTGGAGGTAGAGCTGCATGTCATGATGAGGTATGGAAGGCACACAGGAACTCCTTACAGGCTTACCCTACGATTAACGGGACGTGTGTGAATCTACCCAACTGGAACTGAAGCGTAGGGTAACCAGTGAACAGGACACCGTCCAGGACAGGGTGGAAGAATTTGTACAGCCCGCTGCTATTGGGGTGTGAGCACGGCAGCCAAAGGTCCCAATGCTCTTGCAGGGGGAGAAACTTACAATTTCCCTTGGATGGCAGCTTCCTGTGCTCTGGCAAGAGTGCTGACACTTGCATTTCGCAGACATGTCATTTGCTCGCGTATCGGACCAGTGGCGCAGCCAGCGTATGACGAATAAAATTTGAACAGTGGCTGACGGCGCTTAGTGTCAGGCGCTGAAAACAGTACCCGAGCAAGCGCTCATACGAACCTGCTGTTCTTCAGGAGTGGGCAGTGGAGTCCTGAAGACGCTCTGTGCAATAGCACGGTGGAATAATTGTTGTCCTTGGTCGGCGACCATGTGGAGTTCGACGGAGGCAGCACCTGCACTATGGCCGTTGATTGTGACTCTGTTTGGGTCACCGCCAAAGGCGTTGATGTGCTCATTAACCCGTTTGAGGGCCTGTAGTTGGTCCTGGAACCCAGCGTTGAAGTCGCCGTACGTTGGATCCGCGAACTCCGGTGTTGCAAGGAAGCCAAAGGAATCGAGGCGGTAGTACACGGACACAATGACGACGTTGGGGCTCTGGTGGATCCAACCATCGAATGGCCAGTTCCTCGGGTTGCCACGGACGTAACCTGGGACAAGGTTGGTATCTTGGTATTATTTCAGAAATGTGACCGACCTACCTCCTCCATGGATATAGAAGAGTACGGGCACTTCATGACATGATATGTCAAGTCACCTTCAAGGAGTATAAGGCCTTGCTTACAGTTATCGCCCTTCTTGGCGCCGTACGGCGCGTAAATATTGACCTTTAGGCAGTCCTCTGATCCAGCGCCACCGGCGTCTCCGACGGCTGAGAAGCCCTGAGTCCATATGCATCGTGCGGGGAGAACCACTGCTTGCACTCACCTTTCGTCGGGCCTTGAATGCAAAACTCGGGGTAATAGGTTGCGTTGATAACTTGTCCGCCAGCCTCCTCGCTCAGGCGCGTGGTGTTCAAAGGCACAGTCGCCCTAAAGCGTAGATCGCCAACTGGAGGCTCGGCGTACGGAATACCCAAGTAGGCGACCGTGTTAGGGTATGACTGGTTTCCCAGATAAGTAGCATACCCCACATTCACTGTGGGACCCGTCACGCTACTTGCAGTTGAAGTCCACGGGGTCACGGCCAAGTTGACGAGCGAGCTGAGGAGACTTGAAAGTAGCAATACCGTAGGACTCTGCATTCTAAGCAAAATCCGCGTTCAAGCCGCGATGAGGGGACAATCATTGAGTGAATTTATAAGCTCAGTAACTGGCTTCAACTGGTTCTGAGCCACGCTCTGATGAATTCCAGCTCGGCTCAGCTGCTGAACTCTTTTTGAAGTCGGGCCTAGTAAGTTGCACTGAAATCTGAAATGCGTTTCGATCCGATTACCTATTTATTCACTAAATATATCAGTGGCGAATTAATCCCTAATCATTTGGGGCAAACCAACCATTCATGCTTTTGGCTGGCGTTGTGTAGCATAGTGGATCAGGAAAGCATCAAAAACTGTAACGTACTCAATCCACGACACTTTTGGGAATGACGTTAATTGGAGCCACGTACATAACACACGTAATTACATGGAATCGTTCAGTCGGCCCTCCTTCTGAACATGACTTTTGCGCTCGGATCAGCCATCATCGCCGTCGCAAAATGCAGCGCTGGCGGTCGCGTCGCGTTGTCCGCCAACTTGACATCATAGGTCACCACCACATGGGCCAACATGGATTTCAGCTCGTTTGCAGCAAAGAAACGTCCCGGGCTGACACAGTCAATGGTTCCTCATGGTTATTGGAAACTGCGGCAAAGAAAAGGCGTACCACGCATGTCGACCATGCCCAAAGGGCAGATACTCGGTCCCCGTCGAGACATATTGATACTTGACACCTTCTCCGTCCCCTTCAGGCAAGTCTGCGAATCGGAAGGGCTCGAAAGCGTGAGCGTTTTCGTATAACGCCTCATCATGGTGTATAGATCGAATGGCTATGGCGATCATGGTGCCATTTGGTACAACCGTCCCATCCGAGAACGTGAAGTCTCTCAACGCCTTGCGCGTCAGACCCACTGATTAAAATAAATAGAGTGGGCGGACGCAACGAATAGATGGGGAGATACGTACCACTGCCTGTGCCTTCGAGACGTTGGCACTCCTTGACGAAGCTGTCTACTTTTCGCATCTTTCCTAGTGCGGCCTTCGACCATCCCTCCTTCTCAACGATCGCTTCAACCTCCTCCCGAAGAGGCCCGATATACTGAGGATTCTCTGCGAGGTAGAAAAGCACATGAGTAAAACTCTGTCATGTGACGTCAATCAAATGGGTTCGAGCTGCAGCATAAGATTTGAAGCGTACGTGGGAAGCTGTCTAACCACAGAATCAGATGTTCTGAGTGTCATAACTTCAAGGTGACAATATCGGGACCTACGTGGATAGCCGCAACATTGACAGCCAATATACGAGTTGTCAAGCACTTTACTGTTGACTCTGGACCCTCTGCCTCTTCCATCAGCCATGATAGAAAGTCATTCTGTCAAAAAATCGACAGTGGTGAGTGCCGAACTCGTCTGCGAACGATGTTGACCAACAGGCTTGTCGGCCCATTCATTCCCGTACTCATCTAGGTATTTTTGTCGCTCCTCGATCATTGGACCAAGAAGCTTCCTTCCACGCTGGTTGCTTTGACCAACGTTCGTAAAGCATCGGGTAGCTACACTGTCATTACGTTAAAAGTCAGAACTCGGAAAGGCGACTACAAGCGACCTACGGTTTCAGCAGGTCCGGGAACAATCCGATAATAGCCGCTCCTTTGACGACATCGATAGTATACTGAATGTTGAGATCTATCCAGTCTGGGTCACGGCCTAGAGGATTGAAGTACTAAGAACCAAAGGAAAGGGAGACGATGGAAAGACTCACACAATGGGAGTCCGACAAACACCCTGTTGCTCGTTCTGCAGACTACCTTACCCACGCTGTTGAACGCCGGCACGCTCTTCCATTCTGGATGCCCCAGACATCCATGAACATCGCACGCAAATGGGAGTCAGATGCTCACCGTTGTCCCTGAGATCCAGCACGTCATCAAAGGCCGTAGCGATCTCGTCCCTGATTTCTGGATACAAAGCTTCGATATTCCGAGTCAATTGTGACCGCACGATCTGTACATGATAGGGGTTATAGCGAACTTCGGGTCCCATTGTGTACTCCATTTGAAGTCCCTGTCGGGGACATTTAGTACAGATTAATCTTACCACAAGAAAATAGTTACTCGCATCATTTACGCCTTCATCGAAAGAGAGCGTTTCATCGGGAGCTTTCCTCAGCTCCTCTACATGCCTGCGGTTGCCGAGAACAACCATCCAACGGTGGAGTGCTGCAACCTTGAACGGTGCTGCCTTGTGCTGAAATACTACGAGTGAGCGTGCGTGAAAGTGCGAAGCACTAGACTTGCCTTCTCATACCCTTCTTGTATAACGTCCATTGCATTGGTCAGATACTTTAAACCAGCCCAACATGAGCCGAGCCAACTACTCGATCCAACTGTGGGTATGGCGTCAAGCTGGGGAAATCAGCCAGAATTGAGGGGAGCACGTGTTTTCGACAACTACACTCACCTTGGAGGGTTGGAACAACTTTACGACGACGATAAGGGCAGCGGCAGCAACACCGTAAGCAGAGACGCTCGCAAGTAGGTCGAATAGTCGAGGACTCATTGGAGGAGAATTTTCAGCACCACACGGCCGGTCGCCCCACACGCTTGTGCATTTAAGTAAAGTCCATGCACCCCGACGGATGCCTGCGCAAACTCACGCCACTTTACCTCCACTTTACCTGAAGCTTACCATCCAGATAGTTAACAGGTTATGTGGATGGCTGACGAGACGGCATTCTGAGGGTACATGGGTGTCGCACTTTATGCTCATGGATTTCATGCACGATACCACTGATAGTGATGGTGGTATGACGCTACCTAAATGACGCACACGATGTAGTCAGTTAACCTCCCGTCGGAGGCAGCAGCCAAAATAGCCATATAGTACAACGGCTTACCACGTACAAAGTTCTTCAGAAATGATGAGAGACCTGTTATGGCTAACGTAAAGCCACCTTTGCGAAGTTGATGGACCTCAGACACTCCCAATGAACTCCGACCGAGTGGCAGAGGCCCATAATGCAAGATTAATTGGCTCATCGCCAACGTGTTTAGATACCATTCATTCAGTAGTTTCGCAAACTAGATCTGCAATGTGGTGCTTGTTGTGATCACCTAGTCACTATCTTTGCGACGCTGATTGGGAATATTACAACGAAATGATAACTGGCCGGATCCATTGACAAGAGGTTTCCATCCCACGACCGTAACCCGCCCCGACCCAAGCATTCATTTTAGCTGTTTTGCAGATCTGAAGGCCGGGTCGATTTTGGATCGCCTTGCATGCCATGCGACGGTACAGGTTGAGAGTCGACAGGTTCTGCATTGGCACCACCCTTAGCTCGCTCCTTTTTCATCCGTTCGTCAAAGTCATCTTCATTAAATGAAGCATCGCAGCAACTGCCACAACACCCTCGTGGGCCACCGCAGCCCACACCAACGCCGAAAGGATCTGCACGAGGGCCACAATTTGCGCTCAGTGTCAGCGACAATAGGTGGAAAGTCCAAACTCACGAAGAATACACCAGCTTGCAAGAGCCGAGTAGATGCAGATGCCTCAAAAATGGGATTTCAGTGTATAGATTAGGGCCCAGATGTATGGACAGTCACCAACCACAGCAGCCAGCAACACTAGCATCGGCTTCAGCCATTATGATGAGTGGGCTGGAAGAAACGGACGAGTACCGTGGAATCTGCTACTGGTGGAGCGGCCTTCTTTTATCAAATCACATCGGCGCAAGGCAGTGCTAGTAGAACTGAGGCTCGAAGTCAGAAGCGCAAGCCACTGCCATTCTGAGACGTTCACCCACGCCTTGCACTACTGCAGCGGCAAGTAGTGACGTCCAAGACCGCCCGTCGTCGATTCATCATTGCTCTTCGTAGCAATGTCTGGCTCTGAACCCAAGTGGACCTTTGCACAGAAATTCTACGTGGATTTCAACGCGACCGCCTCTGGTCTGCTCTACCCCAAACTACATCTTACCCTTGTGATCTAACGCAGGAGCCCGCAGAGCTGGCGTCCCGGCTGGATGCACTGAAGGGCGGCCTCGGTGTTCCTCCAGCCACGATGGAGACTGTGACATCGGATCTCTCGCGTTTGACCAAGAGCCTCAGTGATGCTACTGGGAGCCTGCCAAGTTATGATCAAAGGCAGTGCGAACTCGTAAGTCGTGCGCTATCCCGACAGGAGGGCGTCCAGTCATCCCATCAGACAGCAACTCAAGACGCTGGAGAAAAGTATCGAAGAGCTTCGCGAGGCTTCAGCTAGTGCGCCCAAATTTTCATTCAAGCGCAAAGCCACGAAAACGAAGCCGTCAATGGAACATGCATCAGTCGCCGGGGCTCCCACAAAATCACAGCCAGCTCTGATCGAGTCTGCGAAGACCTTGGCCGCGTTCTCTCATCGCTATTTGACCATCCTCGATGTTCGCTCTCCTGGCTCATCGGCGGAAGTTTCGATATCTGATCTTGACAACTGTATTGTGAATTTGCTCCCCAGCGACAGAGATCGCACAGAGATCACAGCGCTCCATGTACGGCGGGTCTCTAAATCCGTTGTTTTGTTACCACAGATCGTCGGCAGTATCATTCTTCACGATCTGTCGGAATGTGTGATCGTGGTTGGTTGTCATCAGGTAAAATAAACAATATTTCCCGTTTCTCATTACTCCCAATGAACTGTTGCTCCTAGTTCCGCATGCACGACTCGACGGCAGTTGACGTGTATCTTGAAAGTGGATCAGACCCGATCATCGAGCACTGCTCGGACATTCGTTTTGCAACCTATCCAAGCAATCTTGTGCGCGGGGGGTCCCTCCAGGTCAGTCGTCCATTTTTCATCTTCTAGTTAGGGATTGAATGGCTTTAATATGAGTTCATAATCATAGAATAGCAAGCGTTTTGACGTGAAAGACTTTTCTCAAATTTTACCGACGCCATCGCCAAATTGGAGCTCGTTACTCGAGGAGAGGTGGGAAAAGTCATGGCCCGTCTTTCCTCTCCAAGACCAGGTACTACGAGAGGAGCTCGAACGGATGTTGTCGGCACGCTCCTGTCCGTTGGAGAATGGTCTGCAAATATGAGTGCATTTTTGTTGTCGTGTGCCCCACCTTCTCCCTCTTGTCGCCGACTTGCGGGACATGCATACGAAGAAGCTTTCGGATCATTCGTAGCGATTATTCGCATTAGGTTATGTGGTATAACTGATGGCTGCACCCGATGTCCGTCTGGTTCGGTCCCAGGGAAGATTAACCGATCATGGACCAACCTCGGGCTCAGAGTTGATGTGAACTCAGCGAAGTGGCTCATTAGATACAACGACACTGCGTAAAGAAGTTGATACACTTGAAAGGATAACAGACTTCTATGGTACAGTTTCCGGCAAAAGACGGTGAAAACGAATCAGCGACCATATCTGCGAAGCAAGCATCACGCCAAGTTAGAGGGCGAGAGCGGATATTGTAGGAATAAGACCCACTTCTGTAGCTCCCATTCGCGGTTATCCAACGGGCAGACGTTCCTTGTCTTGAGCCACCGCGAGATACAGTGGAAGTGGAAGGCGTGCTGGGGCTGGGTCAGTCCCGGAGAAGGTGGTGGGAGGAAAATGCGCACGTTACAGATGCCCCAAGCTGCGTTGCATTCGTCTGTTGATGCGGATACTTGGTTTGCCTGGCAATCAATGCCTAACGGGGGACAGAGGGTTAGATCGAGAATGCGGCGAGAAAGCACGCACAAAGGTCCATGATATGGTTGCGGCAGATGGCACAATTATCGACCACGATGTCTGTGTCTGTGTGAGGCTTGCCCAGCGGGACGGGGGTGAATATACGCACCCCAAGCCCATAGCGCTACAGCATTCCACTAGACCGGGATCTAAGGACGAGATGATAAGGAGCAACGGTAAGAGTACCTTTTTGACCTCGAATCTCTTCTTGTCCTTTCCGTCGTCCTTTGCATTCTTTCCCGATGTCGTTGCGGGCGGGTCAACGTCCATATCGTCGGCCATGATGGTGTGGAGTTCGTTGCTGTGCCGCTCGGGAATGGGTTACCTAAGTGTGAGGGACGATCACGTGACTCGACGCGAGCGCGAGCAAGTCTACCCTAAACTGATGTTGGTTGACTTTCCTTCGTGACCTCGACAAGCAAGCCCGGGCGATCTGCCATTTGTATACCCGTTTGCCAATGTACTGACCATGTCTGGCTACAGTTCCAGTGCTGACCCCAGGTCCCCCCCCTTTGGGACCGCAACATTTTCTTCCTTTACTCATTCACAATCCATCTTCTCTCCATCAAGATACTCCTACACGAGTTCTGGTGCGTGTCTTTGTTGTGCTGCACTCATTCGATCCGACGGACCACCCCAGACACACCCCTCGCCTCCTCGGACAGTGAGAGTGCCACATCAGAGCGGCGCATGCGGCGTGTCAATGTCTCTCCAACCAGGTCTGGTGTTTCGTACGATTCGTACACCGAAGAAAACTCCGTGGAAGAAACGGCCGAGGTAGAGGCAGCTTTGAATGACCTTGACAACGAACTCGACAGTACCGAGGACATGCTCACTGAGTGGTCGCGTGGCTCCGGACCGTCGTCCTACACAGGGACAGCCCCATCGTATCCATCCAGTCTTGATACATATTCCATCTATAATCGCGAAGGAAACCGCCTGAGCACGATCTCAGAACGTACAGAGAACGTTCCCTCACGCCCTATTTCCTACCTGCGAGATGGTGCTCGACCTGCGAACCCGACTCCCGAAGGACTCCGCCTTTCCGCCCATCCTATCGGTACCGCTTCCCCTGGTCATCTTCACAGTCGATCTGCGACAGATTTGACCTCCGACCGGCCAGTCGGAAGAAGAACTGGGGACCTCATCGCTTTTTTCGAAGATCGAGCGACACCTTCTGATACTTCATTCAGTCATTCTCGTACGTCGTCGATGCCAGGAAATCGTGCCCACAGTCCATTCTTCCCGCACAGCCAGTCTACCCCGTACGTGAGCAGCACGACTGGTTACGGGTATACGACAACCGGCTATGGGACGTCTACCGGATATGGTTCCCGCCCCTCGTCCCCGGCGAAAAGCAAGGCAGGCTCGACCATTTCCTCTGCGTCTTCCATCTCAGACGCCTTGTCATCTTCATCTCTTTTGGCACCCCCCACTAGAGGGCCGGCGGCGACGACTAGCAGGAGTGGCACGCAGCTAAGTGATTTCGCAAGCACGTTTTCCACCACTTTCGCGGAAGCAAGGGG
>QGOH01008377.1:0-13301 GCA_003313155.1 Boletus sp. MG95
CTTGGAGACGCTTGACCGCTAGCTTTCAAGAACTTGGAGAAGTAGTCCATCGTCAAAACGTCCGAGTTACGGTCGAGGAGATAATGGCTATTCACGTGACCAACGCGACTCGGCATCTCTTTTCATTAATGCAGTCAGATAATGCTACATGACCATTCTTTTTTTCTTTCAAAAGGACAGAAAGCTTGAATCATACTCCTGTAAGTGTGACATTGGCATGAATACAGTTGTGATGTGGTGAAATTCGAGTTTTGCAACTCCATGTAGTCCCATCTGCAACTCTGGTTGTGTGATAGTACATCGATGTCCTATCCTCAGCCCTCAGCTGCATCCGTGTTCCACGCTTCCTTGGTATCCTTCTCGAGGAAACGTCAATCGTGTCTGTTTCAAACCAATTGTAGGTTTCGAAGCACGTCGAGGCGAGGATGGTAGCAGTGCCTTTGGAAGTATCGGTGGCTTGAGCGTTGTTATCGGTTTCAATGGCTTGACGATTCCCTCGGTGTCTGTCGCTTGCTGCCGCACTGTCTTAGACGGAAGAGAACGGCAAAGTCGCAGCTGCATGTCAGGTTCTGCCTCCTTCTCGGACTGGTGTACCGAGTGTCGCGGCTTGTCGGAGGTGTTTGTGCTATTCTCTGCAAACACCGACCTTGCACTCCTCGCAAACGGGTTGCGTGACCCAACGGAGACGTTCGCCCGCGTTTTTGCCAGTGCAAACTCACTCTCAACCTTGAGTCGTTTATTTGCAAACTGGTGTACCATTTCAGCAACGGCGTCTGAACTGCGTTTGTGCAAGCGGGCGCGATCAACTTTGAGGGGATTGTTTAGCGTGTGACCTGTCCAATGGGTAATTGGCAATCTTCGTCGCGAATTTTCTGAGGGACCCTGGGGGCAAGCTACCGCAACGTGGACATCGGGTGCAAGGGACGTGCAGATATCCATAATCTTCCATGGGGGCGGTGATCGAGCGATGGCCAATGGATCCAACTTACCGCCTTCCGAGGATTGCACCGCCTGCGCAGACAAAGGGAGGATGCTCTTCCTAGAATGCCTATCACGCGCTGGGACGTTCTCATAGAATAAAGAAACATTGGAGACGAGGTTGGGTCGTGTTGATCGGTCGATCGGGAAAGACGTAGGAACCACAGGGTCGGCGGCTGCAGATACAAATGACTTGGATGGAAGAAATGATTCACTCTTGACTGATTTCCGGAAAGGTGGAATAAAAACTACGGTGTCTTCTGCGGATGATATGGTCCGAATAGTTGGGTGAGATGTACTTGAACTACCGAGAGGTCCAGCTTTCTGTGGATGAGAGGGGAGATGGTTGAGCTCGTCGATATGTACACGAAACACCGACTCCGGAGGACAGGAGTAGAGCGATATGGGATCCAATGCAGTGAGTGCAACCTTCTCGAGGGTGCAGAGGGCTAAGGAGAGAGAAGCTGGATGAAAGAGAGAGTTGTTATCAGAGGGGTGGAAGCCGAGGAAGGAGAGGCGTGCATTGACCGCGGTTGGGGTGCAACGAGTGAAGCGCAAGTCTAGGGGTGCTGTGTTGGGACGCGTCGGGACAAGAGAAGAGTGGATAGGGACAAACCGACGGCAGAGAGAAGGGGGAACTTTTGGAGGACAGAGAGGGCGTCGTTATCGATGTTAGGGCAACCATAGAGACTGAGCAACCTGAGGCCGAAAGTGCCGGTTCTGGTGGAATCATCGTTCGAGGACGCGGCGAGACCGCGTGCGAGAGTGGTGAGGGCATAGGAGGAGATGGAGCAGCCACGGAGATCGAGAGCAAGCAGGCGGCGAAGAAAGCGAATACTGGCGATATTGTCGTCGCGCAGGTGGATGCAGTTTGGGAGGGTAAGGAGGGTGACAAGGGAGAAATCAGGCGAGTCCGGTATCTTTTGGAGGAGGGGGAGGGCAGGGTGTGAGAGGGGGAGGTCAAGTTCGTGGAGATGGGGTGGGAGGGGGTGGACGAGCTGGGCGAGGGCTGCCCAGAGACACGGGTCGCGTGTGTGACGGAGCGCGTCGAGGAGGGCGGGGGAGGCGGGGACGCGGCGGTGGTGGAGATGGTGGAGCTGGTCGGGGAAGCGGGCGAGGACGCTGATGCAGAAGAAGGGGAGGGGAGGGACGATGGTTGGCATGGTGAGCTCGTCGTGTGCGACGATGGAGAGCGTCTGTGATTTATTTAAAGGGTGGATCGTACGGGGAATGTTCACACGCTAACTCTAAATCGACCTCCTCATCGCTGGCGCTGACTTTGGCAATCTCGTTCGTTTTTTGAGACCACCACCACCGACACTCGTTTGACATGGCCCACCCGCCTGGCCATCCATACCAGCATCCACAACCTATCCGTCAGGACTACGACAACGACTCCGAGACCGCCTCGCCCTACGCGAGCACCACCAGACTCGCTGGCAACCAGAACTACTACGACCACGTCCCATACAACGGTCCGTCCTTTCTTCTCTTCTCCCGCTCAACTCACTCCCACCCAGCATCCGACTTGCCCTCAGATCCCGGCCATGGCACCCGCTCGTATGCCCCGTCCATCAGCTCACAGGTCAGCCAACCCTATGGCTCCCCCTTTGGCGACCCCGGTCAGGGCGCATATCCCTACCCCGCTTGGGCGCCCGAAAAGCAAATCCCAATCTCCATGGAAGAGATAGAGGACATATTTTTCGATCTCACCCAAAAATTTGGTTTCCAGCGTGACTCTATGCGCAACATGGTCTGTTCTTCCTTATGCCTCATCTCCACTTCTCACCTCTCCCCCAGTTTGATTTTCTCATGCAACAACTCGACTCGAAAGCTTCCCGCATGAGTCCAAACCAAGCCCTCCTTACCCTCCACGCAGACTACATCGGCGGCCAACATGCAAACTATCGCAAGTGGTATTTCGCCGCTCAACTCAATCTCGACGATGCTGTCGGCCAGTCCCAGAACCCCGGCCTCCAACGTCTCAGAAGTGTCAAAGGCGGCGCTGTGAAAACAGCAGGTTCAAAGCACCTTGACAGCGCCCTCAACCGTTGGCGCAACGCCATGAACAGCATGAGCCAGTATGACCGTCTTCGCCAAATTGCACTCTATCTTCTCTGTTGGGGTGAAGCAGGCAATGTCCGCTTCGTCCCAGAATGCCTTTGCTTCATTTTCAAGTGTGCCGACGATTACTACCGCAGTCCAGAGTGTCAGAATAGCGTGGAGCCCGTACAAGAGGGCCTCTACCTTGAGACGATCATCAAGCCCCTCTACAAGTTCATGCGCGATCAGGGCTATGAGGTCGTCGATGGCAAATTCGTTCGCAGGGAAAGGGACCATGACCAGATCATCGGCTACGATGATGTCAACCAACTCTTTTGGTATCCAGAGGGTCTCGCTCGTATCGTACTTGATAACAACGTGCGTCAACTCATTCTTCCCTTCCCTTCTCCACAATCTCATTCATACCTAGTCCCGCTTGGTTGACATATCTCCTACCAAACGGTACTTGAACCTCCGACGCGTAGATTGGAACAGGGTCTTCTTCAAGACCTACTTTGAGAAGCGCTCCACCGCACATCTCCTCGTCAATTTCAACCGCGTCTGGATCCTCCATGTATCGTTCTACTGGTTCTACACTGCCTTCAACTCTCCCAAGGTATACGCACCCCCTAACAAGCAGTACCCATCTCCTGCTATGACTTGGTCTGCCACGGCCTTAGGTGGTGCCGTTGCCACCCTCATCATGATTTTCGCCACTCTTGCCGAGTTCATGTACATTCCCACCACTTGGAACAATGCCTCCCATCTCACGACACGCTTGATCTTCCTTCTTGTTATCCTTGCATTGACGGGAGGTCCAACGGTCTATATCGCCGTTGTCGAGAACCAGCCAAATCCTACCAACTCTCAGATACCGCTCATAGTAGGCATTGTGCAGTTCTTCATTTCTGTGGTTGCTGCCATTGCGTTTGGCTTGGTTCCCTCCGGTCGAATGTTTGGTGACCGTGTTGCAGGCAAGTCACGCAAGTACATGGCGTCGCAGACGTTCACGGCGTCATATCCCGAGCTTCCTCGTTCCGCCCGCACCGCCAGCATCTTACTGTGGCTCCTTGTCTTTAGCTGCAAATTCACCGAGTCCTATTTCTTTCTTACAAGTTCCTTCAGCTCTCCCATCGCTGTCATGGCGCAGACAACCGTGCAAGGCTGCAGCGACAAGTACTTTGGGTCGGCACTGTGTTCCCACCAGGTTGCCTTTACACTGACAATCATGTACATTATGGACCTCATCTTGTTCTTCCTCGACACCTATCTATGGTACATCGTCTGGCTCGTCGTCTTCTCTGTCGGCCGGTCTTTCTCACTTGGGCTTTCTATTTGGACACCGTGGAAGGATGTCTACACTCGTATGCCCAAACGGATCTATGCCAAATTGCTCGCCACTGCGGAGATGGAGGTCAAGTACAAACCCAAAGTTCTCGTTTCGCAAATCTGGAATGCGATCATCATCTCGATGTACCGTGAACATCTCTTGTCGATCGACCACGTCCAGCGACTTCTCTACCACCAAGTCGACGGTCCAGACGGTCGTCGGACATTGCGTGCTCCACCGTTCTTCACCAACCAAAGCAGCTCGAACTACAAGGGCACCTACTTCCCAGCTGACGGTGAAGCGGAGCGACGTATTTCGTTCCTTGCTTCGTCCCTTACCACTGCGCTTCCAGAGCCTCTTCCCGTCGATGCCATGCCCACATTTACTGTCCTTGTCCCTCACTACTCTGAAAAGATCTTGCTTAGTCTCCGGGAAATCATCCGTGAAGAAGATCAGAATACTCGTGTGACGCTCCTCGAGTACTTGAAGCAGCTGCATCCTGTTGAATGGGACAACTTTGTCAAAGACACAAAGATCCTCGCTGAGGAGTCAGAACATCCGGATGGTACGCCGACCATGAACGAAAAGACCAAAGCGGATGACCTACCTTTCTACTGTATCGGTTTCAAGACGTCTTCCCCGGAGTACACCCTCCGTACCCGTATCTGGGCCTCGCTCCGCGCTCAGACACTTTACCGTACCGTTTCTGGCATGATGAACTACTCCAAGGCTATCAAGCTGCTTTACCGTGTGGAAAACCCTGGCATCGTATCCATGTTTGGAGGGAACACGGAGAAGCTCGAACGCGAGTTGGAGAGGATGTCACGACGCAAGTTCAAGTTCACTATCTCGATGCAGCGGTACTCCAAGTTCAACAAGGAAGAGCAGGAGAATGCCGAGTTTTTGTTGCGTGCATACCCTGACTTGCAGATTGCCTTCCTTGACGAGGAGGCTGGGCCTAAGGGCGGTGATCCCCGTTTGTTCTCGGTCTTGATTGACGGCCACTCTGAGTTCGATGAGAAAACTGGCAAACGCAAACCAAAGTTCCGTGTCGAGTTGCCCGGCAACCCCATTCTTGGTGACGGAAAATCCGACAACCAAAACCATGCAATCATCTTCTACCGTGGGGAGTATCTCCAGCTCATCGACGCCAATCAAGACAACTATCTGGAAGAGTGCCTGAAGATCCGCAACATTATTGGAGAATTTGAGGAATACTCTGTTTCTGGCCAAAGCCCATACGCACAATGGGGGCACAAGGAGTTCAAGAAAGCCCCTGTTGCTATCATCGGTACACGGGAGTATATCTTCTCAGAGAACATTGGTGTTTTGGGAGATGTCGCGGCAGGGAAAGAACAGACGTTCGGTACCATGACCGCTCGTGCTCTGGCATGGATCGGAGGTAAACTTCACTATGGCCACCCCGACTTCCTGAACGCAATCTTTATGACGACACGAGGTGGTGTCTCGAAGGCGCAAAAGGGACTTCACCTAAACGAAGATATTTTCGCTGGTATGAATGCCTTTGGACGTGGTGGACGAATCAAGCATTCGGAGTACTACCAGTGCGGCAAGGGTCGTGATCTTGGGTTTGGAACCATCCTTAATTTTCAGACGAAGATCGGTACAGGTATGGGTGAGCAGATGCTCAGCCGGGAGTACTATTACCTCGGCACACAACTCCCCATTGATCGATTCCTCACCTTTTACTATGGTCATCCTGGCTTCCATGTCAACAATATCTTGGTCATCTATTCCATTCAGGTGTTCATGGTCACATGTGAGTTATTTATATGATCCATTCCAGTCTCTTTATTCATGCATCGCAGTATTGTACATTGGAACTCTGAACAAGCAGTTGGCGATCTGTCAGGTAGACTCACAAGGCGACGTGCTAGGGGGTCAGCAAGGAACAGGATGCTATAACCTTATCCCTGTCTTTGACTGGATCAAGCGGTGCATCGTCTCCATATTTTTGGTGTTCTTCATCGCTTTCTTGCCGCTGTTCCTCCAAGGTATGCACAACTGATATTCGTGCTTTTGTGACCATGCCCAACCCCCCACAGAGCTCGTGGAGCGTGGAACTGGAAAAGCCTTGTTACGTCTCGGAAAACACTTCCTTTCGCTTTCCCCGATATTCGAAGTGTTTTCTACTCAGATATACTCTCAGGCCATCCTCAGCAACTTGACGTTTGGTGGTGCGCGATACATTGCCACAGGTCGTGGGTTCGCGACGACCCGTATTTCGTTCAGTATTCTGTACTCACGCTTTGCGGGGCCGAGCATCTACATGGGAATGAGGAATCTTATCATACTCCTCTACGTCTCGCTTGCCATCTGGATACCACACCTAATCTACTTCTGGTTTTCGGTCCTCTCGCTTTGTATCGCGCCATTCCTCTTCAACCCTCACCAATTTTCCTTTGCCGACTTCATCATCGATTATCGCGAATTTTTGCGATGGATGTCTCGAGGAAACTCGAGAACCAAGGCAAGCAGTTGGTATGGGTACTGTCGACTCTCCAGGACGATGATTACTGGCTATAAGAAGAAGAAACTTGGTCATCCATCGGAGAAGCTGTCTGGGGATGTCCCACGTGCAACATGGCGAGCCGTCGTCTTTTCTGAAGTCGTCTGGCCGATCTGCATGGCGGCCCTCTTTGTCATCGCTTACATGTTCGTCAAGTCCTTCCCTACCGGACAACCCAATCCTAGCCCTCTTATCCGCATTGCAATGGTTGCGGTTGGCCCTGTGGTTTGGAATGCCGCTGTACTGTTGGCACTCTTCTTTGTATCATTGCTCTTAGGCCCCATGTTCGAGAAATGGACCAAGTTTGCTTCCGTAATGGCTGCGCTCGCCCACTTCCTCGCGCTTGTCGGTATTATTGCATTCTTTGAGTTCTTCGTATGTGATCTACCGTCTTCCTTTATTCATGCCTCACGCTTGGTTTCAGTGGTTCCTCGAACTCTGGGATGCATCGCATGCGGTCCTTGGGGTCATTGCGATCGTGGCCATCCAGCGTGCAATCCAGAAAATCCTTATTGCCGTTTTCCTCTCTCGTGAGTTCAAACACGACGAAACAAACCGCGCATGGTGGTCGGGTAAATGGTATGGTCGCGGACTTGGTAATTCTGCCATGTCACAACCTGCTCGCGAATTTATCGTCAAGATCGTGGAGATGTCTCTATGGAGCTCAGACTTTTTACTTGGCCACATCCTCCTCCTCATCTTAACAGTGCCTATCCTTATTCCCTTCATCGACAAACTGCACTCGACGATGCTCTGTAGGTGGATTTAAAATGCTAGTCCGACGCTTTCTAAAGTGCCCGATAGTTTGGTTGCGACCCTCCAAGCAGATTCGTGCACCTCTGTACTCTACGAAGCAGAAGAGGCAGCGTCGTTGGATCGTGAGTGTATTTCGCGATATGAGCGATGGATTGCTCATCGTGCCTGAAGATCATCAAGTACACCCTCCTCTACGTTATAGTCATGGCCGGCCTTGCATCGTTGCTTGTTCTGCGTGAGTATCGTATTCTCTTCAATGCGGCCATCTGCTGTTCACTCATTGGGGACCCTGTAAAGCTGCGATTTTCCGGGACCACATTACGCTGCAGTGCACCTTGTGTCAGAACATCTAATGAACCGTGTCCACGTACAGCTTACACCTTGGACTAGCCTTAGACTAGTGATGCAGTCTCCTCTGCCATCTCTTATTCGGATCTGCCGGAATCCAGAACCATTTAGTTGACATGTATATCTCCATTAGACTTTGGCTTGCTTGGTGTATCATAGCAGAGGATTTCCAAGTTAATAAGCTGGAGTAGTCTTGCCTTGTAAAAGAGACGCATCTACAGGAGATTCGCTCACTTGCTCAACGGGAATCCGGATAAAAGGATTCACCCAACACTGCAGTGCTCTACTAGGATGCATTATATTTCTGTAAAGAGCATGCCGGGTATAGTATCGGTGAACCCCCATATCTCAGGCGTGCTGCGGCCTCTTGCGGTTACAGGTCACACATGCTTGAAATGTTACGAAGCCTCACTGACCAGAGCCATTACCACAGTAACACTGGGACTTCATGTCAGTACTACTCGGACTGCAAGAGACTTGTCTTACTCGTCAACTTTCTGCGCGCAAACATTGTAATTAGCACCAGATCCGAGTAGATGTCTTAATTACGCACCCCACCACGATATAGCATGCCCTCCCGCGCCGCGTCACCTACAAGGTGATACGTCAGATAAAGTAAACCGGGAGAATCTAAGACACCTACGTTCAAAAGGGCTCACTCTCTTCCGATCCCGCATGCACGCCTGGGCGTACTGGACGATACGATCTGCCATGGATTGTACTTGTTCGTCCTCTGGGCCTCCAGCACGAGCAATTAGCGAACATATCGCAACAACTTCTGCAGGAAACACATTGTCGGATAGGCCGTCCGTCTGGAGATGGTGACATGAACATCATCATGTGGTACCACAGCATAACTGACATACGTATGCAATGACGATGTCGCCATGTCGAAGCTTCGTTTCATACTGAGCAGCTGCGCTCGGAGGGTCCAGATAATATTTGTTGAAGCTCACACTTTCAGGGTACTTTGTGAGTTGCCTTTGTGAGCAGAAATCAATAATATAAGGGCGAGAAGTGCCAAGAGACTCACAAAGGACAGTTGAAATAATGTGTTTGGACTGGTTCTCTGTAGATTACAGAAGAAGATCGCACGATCAAGAAACCACTGTCACCTAAACTGGAAGGGGGCCACTGAGTGATCTGCAGTCGTATGCGGGACCATATTGCTCACTTTGCTGAGCGAAGAACACCTGAGGAGGAGTTCAGAGTTAACAAGCAGGCTGTACTAGATCCTGCGAGAGGAAAAGAGGGTAAGGCCCGCACAACGACGAGCAAGGGCATGTGCCTACCAGCTTCCACGAGTTGCTCTCGGATGACTCGGCGGTGGGCAAGGTCGAGGCACTCGTAGGGTGTGATCTCCCAACCTCGGACATCCTCATGGTGTTCGTGATCCTGGGTGGGGTCAATCTCTGGCTCCCCTGCCCACGAATCGCGCGAGTAGTTGTGCGCATAATACATCAAGGCCTGGGCGAATAATGAGGGGTCGACGCCTGAATCGACCCATCCTCCAACACCGTCAGCCACACCGAACGAGACTCCCTGGGGATTACAATGCTGAGGTGAGCTAGGAAGGAGAAAAGAAAGTAGGCTTACCTACCGAACCATTGCGCATCTGTGACAAGGGTGAGCGCGAGGCAGAGCAGCATACGGGCAGGGGGACATGCCTGGGTGTGATAGAAGAAATCCTCCCCTGCGTCTCTTAAGAGCGAATGCCTCGGATGGGCAAGCATTGCATCCCTCCATTTCCCAGGCTGAGAATCCACGGCGAAAGCGGTATGAAAGCGCGTCAGCTTTGGATCTGGAGGCTTTGCAGCCCAGCTAATGCCTATATGAAATTTAAATGGACGAGCGACAGTCGAGTTGCATCTGAATGATAAAGACCACAAAGAAATTGGATGGTGGTGTATCCTGCGGGACGCTGAGAAGCCTGGACGAAGCAAGTGAAACATCAGCCAGCTCGGGGCGGGAGACAAGGAACGTCGACTCTACTATCGATTTGCCCACACGTGACTACTGTACAGTAATTGTACCATGAGACAGCTTCCAGTACATCTTAAATTCAGCGTTTCTCCTGTTTCTGTATTGCGTCGCGGGATCGCGAGTAGTTGGCCCACATAACCTTCCAGTCTGCCTCTAGCGTCCCCTCACCCGGCGTATTTTGATCGGAAGTAACGCCAGCCCATCCAACTGCCCGCTTGTAGCATGTAAGGGCACGCTCCATCTCACCGCCTTGCTCATGGAGAATGCCCATCAAGTTCCATGCCTCTGCGGCAGTACGACGTGCGTCGCGCAACAACCCCGTTGCTGGCTTCCGCATGGCGTGGGACTTGGCAAACAAGGGAAGAATAGGAGCGTCCGGTACAGGGGTGTGAACGACACCTGATCCTTGTGCGTCCGGTGGGACGAACGGCAAGCCAGCGAGAGCCAAGGCAACACGCTCAGAAGATTCTGCTGCTCTCGTCAGGTAATCAAAGGATGACTGCCGAGGTGACCGAAGCGCATAAAGTACCTCAGCGAGGTGGATGGAAATGAGGGAAGAGCGATGGAGAAGATAGAGCGAGTGCAACGTCTGAGGTGATGAAGCAGCGGAGATGTTCGGGGGAGAGGGGATGCTACGCAGCAAACTGAGGGCAGCTTCCTGGAGTTTCCGAGCCTGCTTTAAATCACCAGATGTAGAATAATAAGCGGATAATGAGACTAGTGTGGATGTGAATGACCGCTGAGCTGACGGAGATGAAGGCGCGGGTTGAGATATAGTGGGGGGGACAGAGCCTTCGCTCTGTTGGGTTCCTTGTGACAAACAGAGTGATCGTGTCCACCACGCAAGCGCGTCATTGGGGTCTCCGAGTCTAAAATTGAGATCCCCAAGCTTTGAAGCGATGCGAGCGGCATCTGTCCCTTTGCCTGCAAGACCAGCCCAGACGCGTTCGTATTTCGAGCGGGCTTCAAATAGAGCCTGCTTTGTTCCAATGCGCTCCAATATGGCGGCATGACGAAGGAGGAGCTCATTAATTGTTTGCGGACGCAATTTGGCAGATGAGATCTTTGTTTCTGCGACCTTGATGGCCATGTCCAGATAATTCTGGGCAAAATTCAAGCGAGCCTCGACGACACCGAGATTGCCTATGCCCCCGTTATCCGAAAATGTGGTGGAACCCACGCCCCAGTTTTCCGCCATCCATGAGCCCCGTAGAAGATGCCTTGCTTTGAAGCCGAGAGCGGGGTCTGTTCCGCCATGCTCGCCACCTGACCACCTCTCAGCGTCCCGGTCCCACTCCCACCGCTGTGTTTCATCACCCAGATCTGATGCGAGCTCGACTGACTCGACCCATACATGAGTGCCCTCAAAAATAGCGATTCCTGTGAATCCAAGACCAAGGACGCCGAGGAAGGAAAGTTTGACGAAGCGGGTGAATAGGTTGATTGCAATGCCGGCAGAGCTAACAAAGTGGTCCTGTATGAACGGGGTGGCCGGTGAACTCTGACGAGTCTCTTGCGACTGGCAGCGGCGACGGGGAAGGGCGAGGGAAGGACGGACGGCGCGCCTCAGCGCTGTTCGTAGCATCCTGGCTGGTCCAACCTATGTATAGATGAAACTTGAACGAGAGATAGAATGGGGTCACGTGCGGGGTCACTTGGACACCCAGAGTCAGCTGGTCGTTGCATCGACATCCTCTGCCGTCGATGTCTCGAACACGCCAACAACACTCGTGCTGGATCTCTTCGTCACAGTTGCCACACGTCCCTGTGGCGACGCCCCCAGCGCCAGCCCTTCGCCGCGTTTCACACACTTGGCGTGACTGCCCATACTACTCTGCCATTCTCACCAGCGGACACTGCTGAAATACCGGTGATCGCCCAGATGGCAGTTTCCCAACAACTTCAGCGGCACGTGTACCGGACCGTAACGTCCCCTGGCCTTATAAGAGAGCTGATCCATTTCTTCCCGTTCTCAGCCTCCCCTTCCCCTGAGCGCCCTTCGTGTACTCTGACGCCGCGACCATGGTTTTCCTTTCTTTGTGTTTTCTGTTGAGCCCTCTGGTGCTCGCTCTGGCGAATGCTTCGAGGACGACCGTCACGAGGAACTACAGCCCCTTTATCAGCATAGATGGCACATCGTTCATGGCAAATGGCAGGTGGGTGCATCGGCGGCTTCTCCTTGGGCGCTCACTTACTGGCCGCCTGATTCGCAGTAACTTCAAGTATATCGGTACGAATGCCTACTGGTTACCCGTCCTGAACTCGAACGAAGACATTTCGTACACCTTCGGCAACATCTCCGCCCTCGGGATCAAAGTCGTTCGGTTATGGGCATTCAATGGCAAGTTCTCTATCTGTAAATCGGGTCCAGATCACTTACTTGGATCAACTAGATGTCGATACCATCCCGATAAACGGTACATGGTTCCAACTTGTTCGCAACGGGACAGTATCCATCAACGATGGCCCAAATGGTCTCCAGAAGCTTGACACCGTCGTTCAAATGGCCGAGCAACATGGAATTTATCTTATCTTATCCCTCACAAACAACTGGTATCCGCTACCTCTTTTAAATAGCACAGTACAGCCCGTCGATAATGCCATCTCCACTCGCGATGTCACCTTCGGCACTAATAACACATTACCACGGAATTACTTGTCCAATGACTATGGTCAGTGTTCAACTTGTCCGCGTGGGGTGCTGCTTCTCATGTCGAGATAGGCGGAATGGATCTGTATGTTCGCCAATTTGGTCTCGAGACTCACGATCAGTTCTACACGAATCCATCCGTCCTGAACTCTTTCATGAATTTCACAACCCAAGTCGTTTCTCGATATGTCAATAGTCCGGCTGTTTTCAGCTGGGAGCTTGCGAATGACCCAAGGTTTTACACTTTTACGATTGGAAAATTCTTGGCCCACTGACCCATTGGAAATATTAGGTGTAACTCCACCATCCCTTCGAGCCCGGACTGTACGACCGAGACCATTACACAGTGGCATGCCACAGTGGCGGCCCACATTCGATCTATTGATCCCAACCACCTCATTTCCGCTGGGTGAGTGTGGCAATTTCCAAGTGAGACACAATTGATAGTGAATGGATGATAGAACATCGGGCTTTATGTGCACCGACTGCCCCAAGTTGTATCCCCTGAACCCTGCTCCTGCTCCTGCCCCCGCACCATCGGCATCTCCCGCACCAGGGAAAAGAAAGCGCACCAAGGCTGTTCCGGTGACCTCAGAGCAGATTCTCCGTGAGCGCGCTGAATCAAGACGGCACTCTAGAGAGGCTGCTAAACTTGCCGGAACCCTCAAGCAAGATGGCATCCG
>QGOH01008386.1:16593-36083 GCA_003313155.1 Boletus sp. MG95
AACGGGCATTCCTTATTTGTCGCGGTCGACTCGTGCCTACGTGCCGCGTGATCCTACGATAATCACGCAAAGTTTGAACAACACTGGTACGCTCAGATTCGTGGAGACAGCAACAACCGCAGCAGTGCCGTCGACGAATCCGAGGGGAACCAGGTTGATAAAGGTGCGTATTACGGGACCACTTTTGCTACAGTTACTACGCCTGGGCTCGACCTCGGACTTGATCAGGCCCAAACCCGGGCTTTCCGGCCAGGCCAGGCCCGTCTATCACTATATCACTAGGCCCACCTGCCCACCTCCTTATTGAACCCGCCACGCTGAAACACATGATATGATCCCGTGTTCCAAGCCGAGGACCTGGTCAACAATGCTCTGGATCATTTGGAGGTGACTGGTGTCCTCCAATGCTCAAACCATATGGATGTCACAGAGCTTCTCAGCCCCAATGCTGAGACTCACAAGTTGAGCCCACCAACAAAGACATTTTTCAATCTGGCACGCGGCGCGGGAACAGAACGGGGGGTTAGCAACAGCTAGGATTGTGCCACGCGCGTCGAGCTAGGTCTACACGGAAGGAAACACTTCAGGCTGCACTCGTATTGCGGAACGTTGTCAAAGGGTTAGATGATCCATTTGCTCATCGTGCTCGTCTGGACCAAGAACACAAGACGCCAAGATGCAGAACATGAGGGACAATAAAGTTATCAATTATTATACAGTTCATATCATACTATGACCCATACGACCTATACAAGTGCTTGCAAAAAGTTACCGGGTCTGTCTCGGCAAAGTCGACCTCCCAAGAAGCACATACTCCCTCTCAACGCATACAGTGCTTTGGGGTGTCCCGACAGGTATGCATTACATGGGAGTCGATCGTATGTACGTCCAACAATTGCTCAAAACCTATTTTGACAGTCAGAGCACAACACCTGCGAATAAATCGTCCATAATTATCGTTCAAAACCAGTACAAAGCCCAGCATGAGCGGTCCGTGTAGAGAGTGTCAAGTGATAGCTATCTCAGACAAGACCATGACGGCGTAGTGCGGGTAAGTCCAACAGTCTACATAACAGTAACAACGACGGGAGCAAATGCTTGCTAGAATATCCATGCGCCTGCGCAGACAGCCACGAGCAGTGAGATGCCGAGCACAGCGATTGGCGCTCGGACGCTCCGAGCACCACTCCACCCTGGAGGTACTCCGAGAACTACAGAGGGTTCCGTGAGGTGATACGTGGATGTAACCACCTGACCTTGTGCGTTGGTCTCAATTAGGGTATATTGATCCGAAATAATCGGGAGCGCAGTTGCACCCATTGCGGGCGAAGCAAGCATTGGTAGGTACGTGCTGGTCGCGAGTTCTGAGTCAACAATTTCGCCCAAAATCGCAGCGACAGAAGTGTTGAAGGCGTAAGGCGGTGTCGTATACGTCGGCGTCCCCAAGAGGTAGTTGGGTAGTGTGGTTGCTACAGTGGCAGACGCAGAGGAGAAGAACGACGCGACGATACCAGGAGACTCGACAGGCGTCGAAGAGTTTGTGAGCGCGTACAAGCCAATCATCGGAGGTTGAACATAATCAATGCCGTAGCTGTACAGGTGAGTGCGCGAACGCAAGGGAGAAGATTCGTACTCTACCTCCAGACAGAGTATACAGTGCGCAAAAACGGCGTTCCTAAGGAAGTCATTATAAAAGCAGTTGGCAAGGAGCAGTGGTCACTCTCACCAAGTTGCCAGTCGATGCCATTTGCGCTGGGCGGCGAAGCTTTCGGCCAAGACAAACATAGATTGGGGTTGCCTGCCGCAGGACCGATGAGATAGTCGGTAGGCTGAAGAACAAACGCAGTCCCATCTCTGCTACATGCGTTAGCGGGAACCTATGGAAGGAGGTAGTTGCATACCCAAAACTAAATGTCATGGTCGCAAGTGAGGTACAAGGGATCGCCCATTGTCCAGCTGGGGCTTATTCAGTCAATCGTTGGAATATCCACTAATATCTACTCACTTTCATCTACAAGCCGACTCCCAGGGAAGAGTGCATACAATCGCGTCACCTACGAAGAGGTGAGTTCGATCGTGCACATACCCCTTCTCGAGATTACCCACATCTTGGTAGGGTCCGTACAATCCAGGGGTTCCTCTACGTGAAACCACCCTCAGCATGCCATATCCACGATCAGTTCGACAACACTCACACATCTAAAAGTGCAATCGATGAGTTTCCAGTTGGTCCAGGATACGTGGGTATCGGGGTTAGCGCACTCCCATTTACCTACCAGAAGGTGAGCAAGGGACAACTAGCATGCCGTATGGTACATACCGCGAAGCCCGTCATATGAATCGCCCAGTACATATATCCCGAGGTATTCGTGTGTGTTCCTACCGGAGAAAAGGGAACTACTTCATTCCAGACAATCTTGCTCGCATTCTGTACGACGGAGACATCGATAGCCCCTAGAAGTTGCCGGTGGGTCTAATAAGCCTGCTAGTTGAAGTGACGGAATTGCCCCTCACCTAGCGCGAGCGTTCCAGTTGAGTTTCGTGTCAAGCGCAGTCCAAAAATGGGGTAGTCGAGTATGCCTTGTTGAGACAAACTTGCAAGAAACGGTGGGGCTGCAAAACATAACAATCGATGGGTTCGAAAGCATCTACCTCACACACGAAACACGCACCATTCGGGGTAGATACATAAATTTCCGACAGTCGAGGAAACCCAAGCCCGAGAACGCCACTGACATCATCAATGAGCGTGACATTCGAGTTCGTCACCACCCCTACAGGTTTAAGAAAGATGCGGTCGGTCATTGAAACGCCACGAAGAACCAGCATGCTCACCGAAAGCTTGACTGGGTACCGTGACATTCGAGACCTCGACGGACTCCCTTGCAACAAATCCCGATGTGCCTCGAGGAATCCACGATGTCATTCGATAGCTCGACAGCAGAAACGCAGAGAGACACTTACTGGTACCATCCGCATAACTAAGGCTGAATACGGTAGCGTTGTTGTTGACCGAAACGAACGTCGGCGACGCATACGTCAATGGGTATTTTGGAACCGCCGTGCAAGTTTTGGTGCTACAGGCCGTCGAGACTAACCAGACTACCAAACGATACCGTTTTTCAGCAGAAGCAGAGTATATAGAGAATCCCGACGAACAGTCAGACGACCCGGTGTCTATTGACGCGCGAAAGCTGATTTGGCCTGCTTGAATGACAGTATAATAGGTACTTCGAGGAATGAGGATGCCAGTTTCTACCAGTTATGAACGAGGGCTTACCCATCGTCAGCTAATGAGACGGGGGAAATTCCATTGGTGTTCGGTGCAGTACTGTTGGACTGAGATGCATTTGACGCTAGCTGGCTCACCTGCAAACTCGGCAGGGATGTCGATGAGTTTGCTAAGGCTATTCCTAGGCAACAAGCAAGAACGAATAAAGATAATGCTGAGAACCCGCGCGGCATCTCAGTTCCTGCTGTGAGCATCTACTGAGACCCCAACATCCGACGTGGCTCCACCAAGAGTGCTTGAAAACTTTGTAGTGAGATGAAGAAAGCGCTTGCCACTTTGATCAAACAGTGCGACCGGGGGAATAAACAATGACCCGGCAGCTCACCATGGGGACAGCCTAAACACAAAATGAGGATGGACTTGCTCAGAGCTGCTCAATCAAAGGATGTCTGATATCGCAGAGCAAGTATTCGGACTGTAGGAAGACAGGTATCCAGAAACACACATAACTACACGTGTAATACATCCAAAAATTCCAGAACGAACAAGGTCACGAGGAGAAAGCGTACGCTGTAATAAGACGAGGCTGAAGGACGAAGAAGAAAGGAAAAAGGAGTGACGGGTATGACAGAATGAATACGGCATAAGTAAAAAGATGAGCTTCTCAAAGATAGGTGTGGAGTGTCCGGGAGAATCGTTCACCGCTTAGCGAAGACCTTTTTCAGAAGAGCAAGCACCTTCGGCACGTTCAGTTGAACATACTCCAGGTCCAGCAGATGCTTGTTGTCTTTTTGCTATTGGCTCGGTTGAGTACTGCGTCAGTCAGAAAGGGCAGGTAAATACCTTCTCCAATAGATCATCAATTTTCAGGTCCATCTCAAGAATCGCTTTCTCCCGTCCCTTGTAGTGTAGTGAGATGATGAAAGTTCCGGGACTGGGTGATGTAATATTAAAGTAGATGTTCGGGCGGCTACAGGAAAGGGCCAGAGTCAGACAATAACAATCATGGACCCAGAACTCACCGATTGTCTGGGACGTTGCTCTCAACAATGATTCCTTCCTTCTCCAGTTGTGCATGAGTGAACCGGTAGGGACCAAGGACAACACTCCGTGAGGGTTTCCTCTCTCTCCCGCCAACGGTGACAACACCGACACCGGTCGTGCTTCCCTTGTCCTTGGAAGCAGTTAAGCGGACGTTTTGGAGGTATGCCTTGTACTGTTCAAGCTGCGAACGCAAGTAACTGTTGTGGTCACAGATCGTTTTGTAGACGGCCTCCAGAGACTTGGTCTCTAACAGCACCTTGTCGCGGAGATTACCCAAATGGACAAGTTCTGCGGACACCTCTTCCTGCATGAGCTTGTAGCCATCTGTCTGGTCGATGATCTTTAACTCCTCGAGCTCGCGCAGCATCTCCTTGACCTTGATACCCTTGCGCACAAGAGTGGCATCTTTGGTGGTTGCCGCGCGTTCCGCTAGCGCTGCAAGATTGCAAGGCCGCTTTTCCGTAGCATGGGGGAGAGAACGTATAAGTTGGACGAGGATGGACTTTGTCTCCATGTATAGCATGTCACTCTGTGAGATCGAGTCCATAAGTGCCGTGTGGAGGTCTTGGACAGGAGTCTCCCAGCGACTGTACAAGTTCAGCTCAATAGTACGATTCTCTTTACGAGGGACCTGAGACGGAGCAGGGCCAAGTTCATCGGTAAGAATACGCAGATGTTGCTTGTCATTCGGTGACTGCGCAGTGCTAAGTGAGGAAATTCTGTTCAGCGTTCAGCCTACTCACCAGGGTTTCGATATGCTGCAAGATCAATGCGTGGGTGTTGTACAGCTCATTCATAGTAATGTGAATCGTAAGATCTTTCTTGGAGAGTGCCATGTATTGATCCATCTGGGTGCAAACGTTACCAAAAAGCCCAAGTTCCAATCAAAGGATCACATACCTCCAGGGTGTCATAGAAGTCGCCAACCTCACACAGGCTATTGAGGAACTGGTTAATCCGTGCCTTGTTATTTTCGACGAACGGGTTTAACGTGATCATGTATGCCTCCTTTGCGTAAGACGGCTTATTTGCAAGGTTCTGGAGCATCTTTGCTATCTATAGAGTGCAAAGTTAAGAGGTAGCCGCGTTGTATATTCCCAAAAACGACGGCTCACTAGTGTCAATGTCCGCCGAGGATGTTTGGCGGGTACGCCATCGACTAACATGTACGCCTGAGGCGTGACAATCGCAGGGTTGATGAAACGCAAGAAGAAGAAGCCACCTATGAGAGAGCAAATGGCGTAATCTGTGGCCTCTGGATATTTTCGCTGTCGATCTAGGTCAGGGGGTAGGAATGATCACAAGGAAAAATAATCATACACGAGTCAGACTCCTAATTTGCTTACAAATCCACCGAATGCCGTAGGGAACACTCTCCATGCTCTCGATGATGGTGACGAGGAAACTATTGGCGATCTCCATCAACATGGTTAGTCGAGGGGCGATGATCGCTTGAACGTCGGCATTTTCTGCCGCAACTTCGGGAGGGACGCCACGAGGAAGATTCGGGGGTAGCGTGCCAGTCTCTTCCTCAATTTGATTGATCATTTGCTCGTAAACCTAATCAAAGTGTTCGTTGAAGAGGGAAACGCTGAAGAAAGACGGAATCACCTTGACGGGATTTATCTCAAGGTTGAGGTCTTTGTGTTCTATGAGACTGTTGATACGCTCTGCGAGAACACCCTTGAGGTAGCTTTGACCCGGACCTCGACGAGTGTAAGTGGTCATCATGCGGGAAACAGGGGTGTTGGCTCGTAGAAGAGAGCCGAATTCTGTGGCAGTCTCGAACTGGGCGGATAGGACGGACTGGAACATGGTAAGGAGCAAATGCTCCTCGCGACTCTCGTACTGGTTGCCATAGAGAGTGAACATTACAGTCTGGAGAAGAGTGTCGATTTCAGACAAGCTGACGAGTCGACAGAGGTTGGCGATGTGGCGGGGCTCGGACTGAAGGAGGAAAAATAGATTTGAATATTGCTGGAGCTTGCGATCATCGGGATAATGACCCTCGGTTGGATCGACATCCTCTAGCGTCCGTTCGACTTCACGTTGCTAAATGGTGGATAAGATATGGTGAGCAGAGGACAAAGAGCGTGCGGACGCACTTCATCAGCTGCCATCCGATTCTGGATGAGAAGGGCTATCCGCGAGTCGAGGTAACGAACGTCCCGCTCAAGGACAAAGTTTTTCTTTGACTGGACAGATATCTTTCCCTTGAGGTCACGAAGGCGTTTCTGGGCTGTTTGGAGGAAGTGAGATGGGAGATGGATGGGTTGATATGAAGGAGCAGGGACCTCTCGCCAAATCATCCTCAACCTCGACATCCTGCTCTGCAGCCATGCTGAACAAGGCGGTTACGCTGTAACGGTTGTTATTTCTGTTCGTGAGCCGCCTGCCCATTGCGGTGACGGAGGACTGGTCGACGTAGGACATGGTGAGATAAAAAGGGCCCGAGTTGAGTTTGGAACAACAGTTCCAAGTTTGAATGAAACGTCTGCGATACAAGAGGCCGGGGGGGGAGGGGGAAGGGGACAATAACCAACCAGTGGCAGAGGTGAGAAAGGAGTGGCGCAAGTTGTGAGATGCCAAACCATCTCACCGTCCCCTTCAAAAAATCCTATCCCGCGTCCATCCGTGCCCGCGTACGGGACTACTTGCTCCACCACGCTCAGGACCATCCAGATCGATACAAGCACGACATCGATCTCTGGCAGGATCTCCGAGTAACCTGCATCGCCCACGACGTCCGCACCGACGCCGTCAACGCCTTCCTCAGGTCCGTCCAACCCGCTGCTCAAAAAATCGCTCTGACCTCGTCTAGCTATCATGCCCAGCTCGTATTTGTGCTCAGAAAGTTCCCCTCAGACGTCCGTGCCACCCGCTCTCCGTCGATCCACTCTAATCCATCGCAAACTAGATCGGCCTCGACTTTTCTTATGCTCATGGCTTTGCCCCATCGTCCTCCATCCCCGTCACCCTCCCCAGCCTCACCTTCGAAAGGGCTGCAACCCTATTCAACATGGCCGCCCTTTACTCTCAACTGGCTGCTTCAGAGGACAGGTCCAGTCAAGACGGTCTTAAGCGGGCAACTCTCCATTATCAGGTCCGTCGCGAACGTCTTCTTGTCGTCCAATCTCAACCTTGACTCCAGAACGCCGCCGGCACATTCGCTTTCCTCCGCACTTCAGCATTGCCAAAGCTCACTATTCCGCCCGATCCCGAGGAAACTCCTCTCGATCTAACCCCATCTTTCATTCGCAGCTTGGAGTTCCTCATGCTTGCACAGGCGCAGGAGTGTGCCTGGCAACGCGCAGTCGCAGGTGCATGGCGTGTTTCATCTTGATAAGTCCACTCTGTCCTCATCCGCTTGTCGCAGACCATTACAAGAATAGTCTTGTCGCCAAGTTGGCAGCCGGAGTTGCATCGATCTACACCACTTCCTTGGACTCCCTGCGATCCGCTTCGCCGCAAGTCCGTGACCAACTGCCATCGGTAACGGTGCAGATTTCTCACTATCCAGCTCATCATGCTCACCCCATCTCAAGACCTGGATTCCCCACCTGGAAACAAAGCAGTGCCATTTTCGTGCAGCAGCACAGTACAGAAAGAGCATAGACGATCTCGAGGCCAACAAGTCCGTATCCATTCGTTGCTCATGACGATGACTTAATCCTCTTGCAGTTATGGCGACGAGCTACGGCGACTAATCGACGCAGAGGCCGAAGCAAAACAAGCCTACAGCTCGGCCAAACGCAGCGCAGTCTCTTCTGCAGTCGTACAGGATGTCAAGGTATTGTATTTTTACCACATTGGACCGTGTTTGTCCCGACATCGGTCGAGTCCCTGCTAGATGTCTTGCAGAAAAATCGTGCACGTGCCGAGCGTGATAATGACCTGATTTACCACAAAGATATCACTCCATCCTCTGCCATCACGCCAATCCAAGATGTCATCATTGTCCAAAGCAACCTCATGTCTGGTTTGTCCGATCCGAATAGTGTGGTAGGTGATGATCGCGTCCTCTTCGGGGAGTTGCTCGGCTGGGGAGCTAGAGAAGCCCTTAGTACGCTGATTCTAGTTATCACCGAGTCTCAGTATTCGACCTGCTCTTCAGATATCTATAACGATAATAAGCAGACTCTCATCAAAGAAAGGATAGCCGACTTTGCACAGGAGCTTGATAATGAAGTCGATCAGTTCGTGCCTGTCTCTCCACCCTGCCCCTTTGCTCACCGCAGGTACAGAACTTTACGTTCTCTCAGCCTTCCGTCCTCACTGGAAGCGCTGGAACGACCCATCGGTCTCCCTCCGAGTTTTCTGAAGAAAGCCGAAGAAGTTAGATCTGAACAAGGTCCCGAGCGCATCGAGACCTACCTAGAAGATGTGGAACTCTTAGCTCGGCGGGCCATGGCAGTACTGGACGAGGTTTGGCGATAAGCATTTCTCATCGTGGCGCTATGTACTTAGCGTCGCTCCCAGGCGATGGATGTATTGGATAGTGAAGCATCCGAGGACGAAACAGCGCGGAAAGAAATCCCGATGAAAAGACCACCCTCACATGAAGCCAATCGAGAACTCGTCCAGAAACAAGAGAGATACAGGAGCATTCTCATGGAAGCCGCCAGCAGTGACCAGGTCGCTCGCCAAAAATGGAGAGAATGGGAAAAACCTATTTTGCAGCTGGCATTGGATGAGGTAGAGGTGTGTTCGTTGTATCATGGAATTGCACTCATGGTAGCCTAGGATGAGTTGGAAAATCTTGTGCCCTCTTCCACCATATCGACGCTCGGAAAGATGCAGGCTGCGGGCAGTCATACTCAAGTCCATGCTCGTGCTCTGCGGGGTCTCTTGGAGTCACTAGATGACGTCCGTCACAGTCGCGGCGAACTCGTCTCCAGGGCACAACGGCGCGGGGAAGTCGATGATATCAGACCCCGTATCATGACAGCTGCTGGGAAATTCGGTCGCGATGCCGAGGTTACTCCCGCGATGTTCACCGATGTTTCAGACGAAGAACTCGCCAAATATGACAGATTCATCCAGGGTCTTGTGGAGGGACAGAAGAAACAGGAAGGACTACTGGAAGCTATCAAGGTTCACCTTATCACCACGTCATCCTCTTACATCTCACATGATTATCTAGTCCACAAACGAGAAGTTCCTGTCCTCCCGGAAGGAAGATACTTCTGTCAAAGAGCGCGAACAAGCACTACAGGATCTTGATCTCGCCTATGCGAAATATCGCGAAATCACGCGCAATTTAGAAGAAGGGCACAAGGTAAGTCTACATTTCGTCTATCCGACAAACCACGAGCGTCAACGTGGTACAGTTCTACAACGACATGACCAACATCCTGACGCGGTTCAAGGAAGCGTGCCGGGTTTGGAGTAACGGGCGCAGCCAAGAAGCACAGTAAGTAAAACGTCTTTGTCACTCCACCCTCTCCACCCTCTCCCAACGCAACTTTGATAGGTCATTTTACCGCAAGTTCTCTTCGATGTCTATACAGGAGGCGAGAGCCGTCGAACAAGTCAGTGTACAGGGACCGCCGACACCCTCTGAGACACCACGTCGCCAGAAGCGGATTGCGAATTTACCTTCCTTGTCCTCTGCAGCGTGGCAGACCGAAGATTTGCCTCCACCGCCGAGTTCAAAGGGTCGGCGAGGATGACGATCGGGAGACGGACGAATTCAATGCCAGTTTCAAAGCGTACGCAAGGTAGCATACTATCCAATCATTAAATGTACATTCATGATCGACATGGCGAGTCGAGCAAGTTCGGCCGTGAATCCTAATCCGCTGATCTAAGCGTCCTTCTCATGAACGTGGGGGGCTGGTGAACGTAGTAAAGGGTAACGAATATGATCCTAGATGTCATGTTCATGGTATGGACAAAAGCAGGCCAATGAAAGGCGGGCGAGCCCCCAAAGGTTATAGTACACGAATTGGCTCCCTACAAGAGACCTGAGCAGCGGAGACAGTAGTGAGGAAAACATGTAACGAGCACCGTTCCAGCATTGGCATAGTGCATATATACACATACACCGTCAGCTCGCCCGCCGAGTGCAAGGGTGCCGACAGCAACATCAATTTACAGCATTACCAGCTGCGATTTCGCGCTGAAAATTTTCGTCGTAACCGACGCATTTCATACACCACGATTGGATGATCTGGCAAGTCCGTCCGTTGAATATCACGATTGGATAGGATCAGAAGAATAAAATAAAACAACGGACAGCGTGACCTTCATCAAATGCACGGTGAATCTCCTCCGGGGTCGCGTGGAATTTCTCGTTCGAATCGAGTGCATCTTGGAGCTCGTCGGCGGTAGGGTTTCTACCGAGCCTTCTTTGAAGGACGATTTTGGCCCGTATATCTATTCCCCACCCCTGCGTTGAGACCTTTGTAGTCCACGTCTGCTTAACCTGAGGAAAAGACGCCAAAAATGAGGTCAAGGCAGCCACGACTATGTACTCGGAGACTAGGTATTTACCTTTGGTGCTTGAGATTTCCATTCCTCTGGTGTGAGTGAAGGTGCTGGAGTACATTGATACTGCCCGACATATAACCAAGAGTTTGCTTTCAATCTGACCAACACCCGCTCAATTCGAGGCCATTCACTTGCTTCCAGATTTACAGAAGATGCAAAAAACAATCCTGGGGCCCCAGGCCACTGAGGTGCATGGGGATTAAAGAAGAGGTTCAAATACATGAAATCATCCAATCCGTGGAGGGCAAGCATTTCTGCCCGGATAGTTGGAAAGGTTGATTGTGTATTTCCTCCCCATTGCTTGGAGGTGAAGTTCCTCGTTGTTGTGACATCTCTGATCACAGGATCAAAGTCCACATCATAAGATGGGATGAGTACAATCCGGCGATTGACAACATCTTCAGAGAGCATTTCTTCCTTCTTGATCTCCACCTTTCCCTGAAAGACAACATATCACTAAACATACAGTGAGAGAGGGGATGTAGTGTTTCGAACATATGGAAGAGAAATGGCTAACTTCTCTTCTTCTTTCTTGACAGTGATATTCTTCTCAATGAATCCTGAAGCATTCTCGAATGATGGAGGATTGTCTCCGTAAAGTTGTTTCCTTGTTGGAAGAAGAACCTCGACCCTTCCTCTACGTTGCAGAGGCTGTGGTGAATGGACAATAGCACTCGAGCTAGCATTTTCCTGGTGAGTGGGGATCACAGAATCAGTGGGTTCTGTTTTGATGAACTAGCGACTCGTGGATAGGCCCGTCAGTCCAACTTGATGTGCAAAGGAAAGGACCACTAACCATTGCACTTTGTTTGAAATGTTGGCCAGAATGTGGGGAATGGAGATGGATGTAGTACAAGTGTGTTACCATCCACTCTGCACGAAGGGTCGAGTGTGGGCGACATTGATACGTAACCCCGACAGGCGAGCTCAAGTCACCATCAGACCTGGAGCAGCTTCATACGCCGATATAAGCCTGTGTAGCAATTAGATTCAGTATCAGGTAATGAGACGTACGCACGAAGGCCTGAAAGGGAAACCACACAAACAATGAAGTTAGACGACAGCAAGGACAGCAAGGAAGGAGACCTTTCCGTTCCCCCTCCTCCCTACACCCCGTCGCGACCTCCACCATCTGGCTATCGCATCGCGCTCAATGTTTCCTCACCCTTTCCCAGCTTGTCGTACACCAAAGAACCCCCTTGCTACGACGACGATAGTACCGTGGCTCCCGTCTTCCTTGGTTCTGCGATATTCAACAACTCTGTTCACCCTTGCAAAATCGTTCCACGTCTAACCCCGCCTTGCCGCGTCCCCTATGGCGGTTCCGAGGTCCATCATTATGGCCGCTATGACCTCCTCCCCTTTGATCCAGAGACGATGGAGTGGGTACCTACCAGCCTCGGTCGCATTCCTGCCCACCGCCGTCCTGTGCAGGGCGGCTACGAGGAGAATGGTGCGAGACTCTACCATACAACAGCTACCGTACGCGGTGTGAAAGTCCCCGGAAAAACCGGTGAACACCTCGTAAGTATGGATTCCTATACATCCTGACTTGCCACCGAACGATGGGTACTTCAGGGAGGGTGCAATGTAGCCTACGGCGGGATGGAGCATATTATCACTCGTGGGTACGACATATTGTGAGTCAAGTTTCGAAATCCCTCGTCCGGTTAACAAAAGATGGATAGGTGCTGGAAATGATTTGGCGGGACGTCCATCGTGTACGCTTACAATATCTGCTGGAATCCATCCCTGTGAACACTCATTGTTCAACCACCGGCCCAACGTCGTGTTACCAAGAGCAGGATGTTCATGCTTCATCTGGATGGCGGCACAAAACCAAGAGACTTTTGCTCCAGAAGCTTACACTACACGGGCAACGTATCAAATCTAAACTATTATCGTGCCCCCTCTACTGGTTGTGATTGATTCTGCTGTGCAGATTGGTGAGGTTGCAACATCCCCGCCCCCAAAGCTTGCGTACGGAAAGCCAGTCCGCGGGTCTTTTCGATAACCGACTGGTATACTGGGAGTGGTGACCGGTGAATCTCGATCACGTTCTTGGTAGATGTTTGCATGAGATATGCTCGGGCATCGACGCATATACTCACCTTTTCTAGGTCGATCTTCGCGTCGGCGCCCATTCGAGTCTCGCGGATGAGATTAACAATCCACTTCTCGCCTTCATCCTTGGTAAGATTCAGTCTCTCCGACAGATCCCTGTAGAAGGGAAAAATGAGACAGGTGCCGATTTCCTCAAGGACCATGACAGGCGTACCCGATATCAATGCGTTGATGTATGCGGCAATATGCTTCGCTGATCAAGTAACGTGCATTGTCCAAGAACTCCTCTCTAAATTCTCCGAGGAAAAAGTCATCGCCGACAACACGCTCCGCAACTGCTAGCTCCCGTTGGGCAGCTTCAAAATCGAACTCGACGTAGAGCTCTTTAAGGAAAGAGGTGATGGGATCTTGATATTGGTACTCTTCGGTTTGGATGACCTTGACAATCTCCCGGATAGAATGCCGTACCCGCGAAGAGGCACTCGTGTTTCCTGTAGCGGATTTTCGGGAGAGAATCGCAGCGGTAGCAATATAACGCAGGACCCAGGGGCAAGAGGTTTGGATGGTGTTGAGGTAAGTGGGGGAGAGGAAAGTTTCGAGAAGAAGCGTACGGCCTTGAGGGTGGTTGAAGTAGACAAAGAGCGACCAGTGTACGAGCCACGTCCGCGAGTGTAGCTGGGCAAGGGCGGCAGACTCGGTAGGACTCGTCAAAAGAGACGACGGCGAGCGAGAATCAACGACGTCTCGGAGCGTGTTGAGCTCTTCAAGAGCAGTCTCCCATTTTCCTGTCAGGATATCTGAGGCGAGTTTTCCCCAGTGCGCAGACGTGTTGAGTTCGGTATCGGTGGAGAGAACGCGAAAGTGGTACAAGTAGTCCGCTGCACCGCTGTAGTTCCCATACGTGTACTGGAAGTGGCCAAAGTTGTACAGCGCTGTGATTTGTTCCAGCGTGAGCTGGAAGGAGGGCACTGAGCAGGTCACGAGGACGAGATATCGAGCAAGCATACGTTGTAATTATCTTTGAGATACTGCAGGTTTTGGTTTTTATCTTGGCGAAGTGCCTGCGCGACGTCTGGATTCTCGATCACGTCCAGGACGGCCTGAGCCTCTTGCTGCAGCCGCTCATATGTCGAGACGGCCTTTTCTCGCTTTCCAGAGAATTCTGGGTAGTCGCAGATTGAGATGTAATGTCAGACTTGGGGTTCAAAGGTAGACAAACCTTGAGGGACCTCCTCATCAGGGTGCAGCTGCTCGAACAGGCTGACCGCATAGTCGACCATGTTGGTATCCTTGGCGAGCTCATACTGGGCTGCCTGGACCTGCTCAACTGGAAAGAGCGAGGTTTCTACAAGATGAGCGAGTAAAGGAAAGGCGAGATGGCGATCCAAGTACGGAATGATCGTCTTTGCGAGATCGTACTCGGCCATTTTTTTTTTCTTGCTGATGCTCGTAGATCGTCGGAGGATGGATCAGCACAGCCACAGGACGTCGGAGGAAACCACGTTTAACTTTGCCACTTGCACACCCACCATGACCGCAATTACGAGGAACCTCCCCTGGTTCATCGCAGACCTTGCGACTGCAATCATCGGCGAGGCAAGTCCCTTTACAGTCCACCCTTCATCGCAAGCGAACACGTTTTATTAGAAATGCTACTCTTCTCTGGTCGAAAACCTCAACCTCGGTGATGTCGACTGTCTCAAGTACTCGCTCTCCAAGGGCTTGGGTCTCGGCATCGTTGTCGGGGGCTCCATCATGAAAGTGCCCCAGCTGTTGCTCAGTAAGCCTTCGATCGCTCGTCCTCGCCAGAAACTCATGCTGCCCCCCAGTCCTGTCCGCGCAGTCTGCCCGCGGCCTCTCCCTACCTGCATACATCCTGGAAACCCTTGCATACGCCATCACAACGGCGTACTCCTACAGGAACGACTTCCCCTTCTCTACCTACGGAGAGAACTTGTTCCTTACCCTCCAGAATACCCTCATTACATCTTTAATCGTCTATTTGCCCTCAACACCACACCGCAAGGCGCAAAATACCGCAGGACGACTTGCCGTTACAGTCATAGGAACAGTTGCTTCTGCTGTCATCCTCTACGCCGCACCCAAGGAAACCCTGGCGCTTCTCCAACTCGCTACCCTCCCACTCTCATTGTTTTCAAAGTTCCCTCAAATTATGCAAAACGCTCGTTCCCAGTCGACAGGCCAGCTTTCGGCCTTTGCAGTGGTCGCCCAAATTGCGGGGTGCCTCGCCCGCCTCTTTACTACCGCCACCGAGGTTGGCGATATCATCATGACCGCAGGGTTTGGCCTAGCCCTTATTCTAAACATCATAGTCGGGGCACAAATGTGGATGTACTGGGGCAAAGATGACAAGGAGGTATACTCGAAGACACCCATTGGTGTAGTACATGAGAAAGAGGAGTGGACACAAGTAAGGCAGACGGTCGACGTTATCGTCCCCCCCAAGACCCCACTCCCGCCTCCTCGGCATAGCACCGCATCCCCTTCGGGGAGGAAGTGGGCACGGAAAGTTGACTAAATAGATTCCTGTAATTCATCTAGGAATGATTGTCGCTATTTATTGAGCAAGCATTAGATGACACGCGCAAGGATCACGGCGAGAGTTTGCCCAAAGATATCGCGCAGTTATTGAACAGACCGTCGTCGTGGTTTTTGACTTTCCTCCCACTCTCTCCACCATTCGGGGGTCGATGCGGCACGCGTTTCTTGCCACTTGCGTGCCTTCTCTGGGTCAGCCTTAAGGAATGCCTCGAATAGATCAACCACAAATTTCGTCTCTCCCTGGGCCCCTGGCTTCAGTGGGGTAATCTGCCTCTCGTCCAGGTTCATGTTCTAGATCATTACTTAACGTGTGCGAGATTGATGTGTAGGGCGAACTCCCTCACCTTGAGGATCGACTTGAAAAAAGAATGCGCTCGCCCCATATGTAACCACTTGTGGACAGGGTCCACTTCTTCCTGCGTCCACTCGCGAATTCTTGGATCCTCCATGTCGATCGGGTGTCTGGCCGCCAGAGAAACGGGTGCGTTTCGTTGTTGAAGTTTATCGTTCAACCACGACGACAACTCATCGGAGAGAAGACTGTCACCCAATGGATTAACCACGATGGCGCGGATTTCGGCATCCTCCGGAGTGCTGCCAACTTCAATGTAGTCGTCCTGACCAGCCACGAGCTCTTCAAACGGGAGTCGGACACTGTCCTCAGTGTCTGGATGAGGGATATGGATATGATGGACTCCCTGCAACAGGAGCGATTGTTTCAAAAAATGAAACTCGTGACATCTGCGATAACAGTACTCACGGGCTCACTGTGGGCCGCTAATATCATAGTCACGGGTGGCCAAGGCTCTCGTGAGACATATTGTGCGAGATACACAGGCAAAAGAACGGGATAGGCTGCGGCCTGTCGAAATCTAAGAATGGAGAGTGAACCTGTGGCTATGGTTGCGTACAAGTTTCATCTTGACTGATTGTGGATTGAAACGCATGTTTTCACTGATGACTGCATCAGTGTAGGAGAGAGCGTGCGTTCTGTCGAGGATATCAAATGGTAGGACGTTATATGGGAGACACATCACATCGAGTCCCCACTGATGCGCTAAATCGGAAGAGAATGGCTTAGCGAGCTCGATGTATGTTGGTGGATCGCGGACCAGGACACGGCCGAAATCCATACCAAATCCTACATTAAATACTTTGGAACGCAGAATTTCAGGAGAAGGATGGACATGAGCATACCTGGTAGGTACCTATCGAACGGTGGTTAGCACCGAGAGGGAAACTGTCCAGATGCACCTACAAATCCTCAAATTGCACCGTGGCAGTCTCACTCTGCTAAGGAGTAAGCTGAGAGTTGCAAGAGAGTGATGTGACAAACCTGAGATTCTTCCCTGTCAGACTCTGAAGAAAGCCAGGCCGTGGCCTCGAGTTCAGCACGTACGAACCAAGTCGGGAAGTATAATGGCTGGATGCGTGTTGGTCGGAGGGGCCGGAAACCGCTCATAGGGAAATATTTGGCGAGAATAGAGGCAATGAGCGTAGTGAACGGCACATTGGGTTGCCCCTTGCGCGATCTGCCGACATAGCCTGCCACCGAAGCAGCGACACCGATATGATAGATGGCATCTTCCGGCGAGAAAGCAAAGGGAATTGCTAGAACGACAAAGGTTAAAGCCATGTCACTGCTATCACTGGGAAAGGACGACCTCTGACTTTGGAGTGATAATTTGGGAGTGCTGAAGCAGCCTCTGAGTAGTGTCTGCGCCGAGTCGTAGCGAAAGCTCTCCGAGAAAAATGCGATCGGGCCAACATTGCCCGCTGGACGTCGTTGAGGGCAACCGCCGTCCTTCAAAGCTTCAAAGCTTCAAGTCCAAGTCGTGGTCACGTGTCAACACGATATACGTGTCTGTTATGATCTCGGTCTAAGCCAGTCAGTTTTCATTTCCTCACCAGCGATGCCAACGTCGTCCGTGCTGGTCCTGCTCCTCCTGCTAGCCCTTTCGGTCTTCGTCAGCGCAGCGGATCTCTATAAATCACTAGAGCGTCAGTCCAAGGCGCGCACGGCACGGCACAACCTGTCTTTTGACTCATGTATTATTTCTAGTGTCCAAACATGCCTCAGAACAAGACATAAGAAAGGCCTACAAGCGCCTCAGCCGTAAATATCATCCGGACAAGAACAAGGACCCAGGAGCAGAAGATAAGTTTGTCGAAATAGCACACGGTAGCGACCAATTTCTGTGATGTGTGTACAAGCAGGACTGACAGAGGTTCCAGCTTATGAAGTGCTTTCAGACTCAACTGTGAGTTGGGAACGTACATCAATGACACGACCCCCACCTTTTTCTATTACATAGAAACGACAAATCTATGACCGGCACGGCGAGGTAGAATAACCGTTGGCTTCCTCCAATCAATGCTGAATGGCTGTTGAACGATACACAGGAAGGCCTGCGTGCACACGAAGGCGGGCAACAACAGCATGCCAACCCTTTTGATATATTCTCCAGCTTTTTCGGTGGTGGATGTGAGTCTTTCAATACCTCATGCATTACGGCTTCACCTCACGGACCACAGTCGCACAGCAGCAGCAAACACGTCGAGGGCCGACAGCAATGATGGAATTTGAGATCTCTCTTAGCGATATGTATGCGTCCCCATCCGTGATTATATGACTGAGAAGCTTACCCTTCCACAGGTACAAGGGAGCTAATATCGACGTGTGTTTTCCCGTTTTACTGCTCATCATGAGTGCTGACGTATTCATATTAGTTTTCGTTGAGAAAACATATACTCTGTGACCATTGCAGAGGCTCCGGCGCCGCGTCCGATCGCGACATTCACACCTGTCGCGGATGCGGAGGATCTGGTGTCAAGATGACCAAGCAACAGCTATTTCCTGGCATGTTTGCGCAAACCCAAGTTACGTGCAACGAGTGCGGTGGACGTGGGACTGTTATTGTGAAAAAATGCCCACACTGCAATGGCGAAAAAGTCATCGAGCACATACAACACTATACATTGGATGTCGAACCCGGCATGCCCGAAGGACACGATGTACTATTTGATGGCGAGGGAGACGAGAGTCCTGACTGGGAGCCCGGAGATGTTATTTTGCGTGTACGCAGTAAGAAAGAGGAGGGTGGTTGGCGAAGGAAGGAGAGTACGCTCTATTGGCGAGAGACGATTGGCATTGATGAAGTATGCGTCAAGTCCCTCTGGTTAGAGTGTACTAACACCTTCCCATCCATTTCTTACAGGCCCTACTCGGTTTCAACCGCAATATCACGCACCTTGACGGGCACCTGGTAGAAATTGACCGTACAGGCGTTACACAGCCCGGTAAGAACCCCAAGCAACGTTTTTTATACCTTGCTAAAACGTGTTTGCAGGCTACGTGCAGATGTTCGAGGGGGAGGGGATGCCCCTGTTTGAACAGTCCGGGCATGGCAACTTATACATAGAATACAACGTCGTCCTCCCTGTGAAACTCAGCTCAGACATGCGTCAAAGTAAGGCCCAGTATTGTCTTCTGGAAGAATCTGTGACTCATTGCTTCCACCAACAGAGCTCTGGGAAGCTTTCTACGGTTCTGGAGACCACAAGAGAGATGAATTATAAACGCTAGAGCCAATAGACCGACGAAGTCCATTGTCTATTTAGATATCCAAGTAATTTTTCTATGGCTGTGATTGCTATATTAGGCCGTGAGAGAGGCCAGCCCTAAGGCGAGATGAGTCAGTATATATACCCGACATGCCACCGCTTACCTTCTGTTTGGGAAACCCCTTCGGCGTGGCTGCGGAGTGGTACGTTGACCCCACCCCTGACAACGCTTTGATAGCTGACTCCAAGTATCAAGCCACTAGGCCGTTGTCTGATGCCTTGTGCTTTCGTTGAAGGCTAGTGGTGGTTTTGTTTGTTGTCGTCCGGCGCTAGACTCACTTCTGGTGTAGTGCGATGCAAGTGGAATGTCGTGGACACAGTTCCTGACTTATTACCATCGATGATGTCGAGGTCTTGTCCTCGATGTTGTGCAAAATCCCACATCTGATTAGCGATCGATGAGATACTTACGGAGCTGGCCCGTCGAGGGTCAGTGAAGAGTATGTATCAATTTTCTTGAGCCATAGCCTCG
>QGOH01008386.1:36113-48425 GCA_003313155.1 Boletus sp. MG95
ATTTTCTTGAGTCATACATAGCCTCGCTGACGTTTTATGATAGTCCATGTGGCAATCCTGTTGGATGGAAGGTGTACTGCTTGAGTCAGTTCGTCGATGAACCGAGACAGAGAAGTCGAGTCTCCTTGCCAGCACCAGTTGTTACTGGAGTGCGGGAATATCCCGTTTGTTAGCCCAAATCAATTACCCCAGGTCATACAAGCCTTGGGAGATGTTGCTGTAGATTATTCTTGTCTCAGTGACTATCTTCTGAGCCTACATGTCATGTCAAGCTTTGATATGTAGTCAATCATAAATGATTTCCTTATCCTTGCCGCGAAGTGAAAAGAGTTATGACCATATGATAACTTCCATTAACACTGGGACTAGCAAGTAAAGCAAAAAGGTAGGTTGCCTGAGATCATGCCTTGGCATTGGGACAGAAGGGTAAGCTGTATCATAGGCCTGTGAGCGGGACCAGCGACGTACCAGGTATTTATACGATTTGCGGTCGTTACAGCGCTCCAGATATTCTCGCTAAACCACAAGTCAACATTGAGTATACCACACTAGATTACTAGATCTCACGTCTATCAATGTTTCAATTCTCTTCTTGATATCTTGTGGGTTAGGCTGGAACCGCATCGCCAGCTGCCGGGTGACTTCATTGATGAGATCATTGTGGGTCATCTGCTTTCGGTCCTTCATTACTCGAACGATGCAAGCCTAGAACCGGGTTGCAGTCAGATAACATCACAGTACCAGGTCAGAATACTTCGTACCTCCGTTTGGTACTGCCGCTCCTCATCAATCTTTTCCCGGGTTTCCTTCCGTTCTTCCGTACTCTCAACTTTAGCAGACACGGTGCCAATCTTAACTCTTTGCATCGGGCAAGTGAAAGTACTATTGAAGGAGAAAGAGTCTTCGGGATTGACATCTCGACCTGGCGGATGCTTCTTCAAGATTTTGTACTTGGCACAGGCAAGCGATTGGAGATGGCGTTGCAGTTCGTGCTCTGGTATCAACGTCGTGGATTTGATTTCCTGTGACCGAGAAGGCCTCAACGCAGATTCTAAACGAAGGTGGCTGTGCCGCGTACCTCATATGTTAAGAAGCCATCATCCTCCACGTCCTCAAAAAGGAGAAGGACGATCAAAGCGAATGTTGACACATTTAAATCATGCTTCCGGGCTTTGAACTGCACGCGGACATCAGCATTTCCGAGAGATGGTTGCCATGTTAACCTTCGACCTGAGTGACGAGACAGGTAGTAGTGGTCGAAGGACTTGCAGGATCTGGACAGGATCTCTGGAAGGACACAAGTAGATCCAGTATGCGACATGGGCCAGAATGTTGAGGTCATGACTGTCACCGATATTTCCAACTCAGGAGGCTGGAGAACAACTGAGCCCTCCCTCGAACTGTGGGACTTCCTTCGCTTACCGATATGTTTTGGAGGTGTTGTCGGTAGCTTTGCATGGTCTCGGCAGAAATCTTCATGTCGTTGAACATCCCCTCCAGCTTTTGCGTGAATTGATAACCACACTCGACTTTGAGCTTCGCTAACATGCCACGCTCCGCATCATCGGAAACCGATCTACCAAAAAGTAGACGCTTGGCAAGATGATTCTTATAGTAACGCTCGAACGCGTCCTTTTCAGTTATGTATCTGAAAACTGTGATCGTCTTGTCTAGGACCAAGTCAACTTCGATGTCCGTTTTCTGGATAATAATAGTGAGTAGCAACGGATCGTAGAGCCCGATATCAACCTACACCTTTAAGGCCTTTCTTGAGATTTTCGTCGATAAACAGAGAAATAAACTCGGATGCCTTCTCGTTAAGATTGACAAAGTCTTCAAAAGCCTGTGCAGTTACATTAGCGCGAGAAAAAGTCGGCCGGGCGTAAATACCTCGTTCAAAGCGCTCTCGACCTCTCGATTGCTTCCAAAAGCTTGCTTCCACAATCGATCAAACCTGTCCTTGAGGTCTAGGACGTCTTGTACCCATTTCAACGCCAATGTTAGATTTTGAGGTGAGCCCTGAGCACGGCCTCTCCCCTTTCCTTTACCCTTTGACCCAGTCACTGTTGCGTCGGCCTCATCGAGATCTACGTCAACGTCTTCTGCGACGTCGGTGGCGATAGAAGACTGGTTGATGTCCTTGCCTCTGCGTAAAACGGAGTCTTTGAGTGAGCGCCTCAGTGTTGATAGGCCAGTGGGAACCATTGTGAAGAGCCGATAGAGGCGATTGAGGTCCTCTACTCTATCCAGGTCGATCATTGAGTCGAGTCCCGAGTGAGGCATGTTAACGACGGTGGACAGGTTCTGGGTCAAAAGGAAGTGTTCGAGGGTCCTAAGCAATGGGGGGCCAGTTTGGGAATGGAGGTAGTGATGTGTTCTTGATGTTTCGGATATGAATCGACTCTCCACCTACACGACATCAGCAAGGTGGCGTAGCGCTGCAAGCATGAGACTGACTCTCTGTAGATACTCTGGAGCATCACAAGTGGACACTAGACGCTGACCTTCAGCTTTATAGAACACTTCACTGGAGGAAAGAATTGCCGGTTCGAGGTCTCTTTTGTAAACTGTCTTCCCATCCAGATCTACTACAAGTTGGAGGAGCACGTCTACGCACTCCTTCACAGCCGAGCGACTAATCACATAGCCATCTCGCTCAATCTGGATTAGAGTCAGAACGGCGGAGACGACGTGATCCTGTATCGGAGGGCGAACGATGCATTTCAAGAAAAGTTCTAGACCTGCGTCCCAGATTTCAGGCACATCGTTTGATTTTGTGTATACGCGATCCTGATATGGGTGAGCAGCTCATACTTTGAACGCAAGAAACGGAGTTACCATGTACTTGAGAATGTCCCGCAATTTTGACATGTTTCCGGTGTGATCATCCCACACTCGTCTCAGCGCACGCAATAATAGCTCAGCTTCTTGGCCTTGTTGCATTGGGTCGCTGCTGCCGCAGTTGGGGAAAGTAGGTATGATCTCCTCGTCGGCGAGCCTTTCGATGTTCTCTGTCACAAGCTGACAAACGCCCTTGTACAACATGGAACCACTCTTATAGAGAACCATGTTGTAGGCATAGCGGTAATTCTCTTCGAAGGAGAGCTTGGATGCATTGTGGTTATGGATCTCGCGTATATTCTTCGATAGACGATTCCATGTTTCCTCTGGAGATACTTCTGCCTCGTGCTACAGCTTCTCAATTTTGAACGCTCGGTGATGGTCCAAAAGGGGCATACCTTCCGTGGTGCTTTCTGTGTAGGCAAATGGTCAGGGTGCGATGCGCTGAGGAAGATCTGGGTACTCACAATTTTGGGCTTAGTTGCGCGACGAGCTCCACGTAATCCTGTCAGGTAGCGAACAAATATCTGAGGCAAGGAACTCACTTGATGCCATCCCTCAATAACTGACGATATTTTGTTCCATTACTTAAAGCGTGAATCAGGATCATGTGTTTACCCTTGTTAGATTCCAAAGCCTTTGCCAAATAAACCCCAACCTCGTCAATCATGGGTCGCTCAGACGGCTACACATCATTTCATTAGGTAGCTAATATATGCTACGAGGCACCCTGAGAACGAGACGCTTTCACAAACTCGGAAAAGTATTTTCGGAATGCTTTGTTGTCCAAATCCCGCAACTTTGCGGTAAACTCCAATGCCATGTCTGGCGGCCAATTTTGGGATGGCAAAAACACGCTTACGAAGAAGTCATGCGCTTCCGTGCCCCTAGTTCTGCACACCACCTGCAAGAAACTGGCTATCTCCAGCAGTACCTTTGATGAACATGGTCAGAACCTGGGCCCCGCACAAGTTTACTTGGCTCACCATAAGCATTTGTCCGTCTTTCGGATTAAATTGAGGAGAGGACAAAACCGCGAAGGCCGCAGGAACCAAGCGTTCATAAACGAACCGCTCGAATCCAGGCAAAAATTGTGGTCTGGGTGCGTTCCCACCAGTCGATGATGGTTGTGGGTTACACCAAACTTGTACACAGCGCCCGAAGAAAGAAAACGCAGACTTTTGGCTGTTCGGGTCAGAGATATCCTGCGCGAATTGACAGACATTCTCGAGCACAGACTCCAATGAATTTTTATTTCCTGTGAAAACGAGTCAGGCATGTCCGCACGTGACGATAAAGGTATTCTTTACGCTCGGAAATGAATACGTCATGAAGATCAGACGATATTACGTTGGTAAGGAGCATTAGGTATGAGCGCTTCGTATCAACATGGGCCAGACTGTCATCAGTACCAGTAGCTGGCTGGGAGAGGAGCTGTGCAATATGAGCATTGAGCGGTCCCAGAAGGTCGTCCAGAACATCAAACATGTCCTTCTGCCTCGCGAACAATTGAGATGTCAGACATACGCGTGGGAACGTAGACTCACCTGGAGCTTATGGATCAGCAGCCCGATGAAATTCATGAAGTCAACAAGTTCCGACGGCTCAAAATGTACAAGAAGATTAGCCATCAGTGGTGGGATAAGGTGTGTCGCATTGGACCCAGTAGTTGCCATGATTCGGGCAAACGCGTGTCGGGTCTGAGAAGGATCAGCCAAAGGAGTCTTCGGAGACTTAGGAATGTGTTTACCGCATCCCGCACGCACTTAACAGTGTTCATAGCCTCCAACGAGAGAAGAATGCCCTGTGCAACTTGTCGGAATATTTCCAAGGGAGCAAAGGTGTATCCTTCCGGGACAGGGGATGGGTAATCCGGGAAACCCTTCGCGATGTTGCCAAGTGCCATGATGGTATGATGAATACGCAGAATAGGTATCACGTCTTTGTCCCTCTTGGCCAACGAAATATTGGTCGACAAGTCCTCCAACAAAGGGGTGGTGATTGACAGAAGCAGACTGGCCTGTTGCTCTGCTGCCTTGGACAGCAAGGAAAGAAGAGTGCCGACGGTCTCGAAAATGTACAGCTGCGAATCAAATATTCCAGGATTCTTGATAGCTTCCGTGAGCGGGTCATCTTCTGGACTTTCAATCTTCGGTACTTCGATATGAATGACCAGAAGGTCCCTAATGCTTCCAAGCAGGCTAATTGCGAGCTCGGGAGAGATATCATTCCTGCCTTCTCTAATGAATCTATGGAAAAGGTAGAACATCCGTGACCGAACGGATTCGTCTGTGCTGTGAAGTCCCCTTTGCAAGAACTGAGCAATGAGCTCAATACGGATATCGTATCACTCACCGAGTGCTAACCAAGGCCTCCATCGTTGGCATAATGCAGTCTTTCCGAATTTTGAAGAAGTCACCGTATCTAGCTACGGTCTCGAAGAATTGCATGACCACTGCACGATATGGATATGCCGAGATCCCGGACTGCACGAGTGCCAACAAAATCTCGCCATGAGGGGTTAGAGGATATTCAGAGTAGTCTACGTCCTTTTTTCTCTCCTTAGGTATCACAGGTGCTAGGCAGAACGCCGCACGACCTTTACCACCACCTAGGGGAACGTGAGCATGCGGACGGAAAAGAATTTATGTTACCTACTCTTGCTGATTTCTCCGAAGATATACACAAGATACACAGCCAGTTCTGCGTCGTTCCATTCCACGTGCATACCACTACTATATGCTGAGAGCGTTGCAAGCACCCGTGTTCGAACGGCTGTGGTGACAAGATCGGGTGCTACGGTCAAGATAGAATCCATAAATGTTCTCAGGTCCTTTTCTGTAAATTAGTGACTGCGGAAAAATGGCACAAGCCCACTACCTTTCGAAGGCCGTCAAAAGCCACAACATCGTCTTCATCCAAATCAGCAGGATCTTCGTCTTTATCCCATCTCATCTTTTGGAGGATGACATCCAGTAATGAGCTAAGGAAAGACCTGGTGGCATCGTCCAGTGGGTCTGAAGACACCTTCCTAGTCCTCTTGTACTGTACCCCAAGTCAGTTGTAGATCAGCCGAATACCAAGAATGACATACGTTAGCGAGCACGGTCTGTAGTAGGTGAAACACAGTTGAACAAGTATCGTCATAGTCGTCGGCCAAGAAGCGTAGCATGACGGGCAGAACTTGGTTGTGCAACCGCTTGGCCTCTGTTACAACTTCAGGTTTTGTACAGTCCTTGGGGATTGCATGAGACATGACAGGTTTCAAATGGAATAGAAGCGCATACATCAATCAATTTCATAATTTCTAAACCCAGCACATTCAGGAGTTTCCCAAGGGCTTCGCGGTACGACTCTTCTCCCTCGTCTTCATCCTTGTCCAAACCCCGTTGGATTTGTTGTTCGCGTGTTTTTGCTTCCAGTGCATCGATGACCTGCCCTAGAGAAAGCACTTTTATTAACTGTAACTTGTCCTCCGGCTCCTTCAAGCCTTTGGAGACAATCCGAAGCAATGCAGCGGATGTCGCTAGTCGGATTGGCAGTGACGGGTCAGAAAGAAGAGCGAAGAGCAAGGGAACTGAGGTAGGGGTCACAGTCAAGTTGATGTCGATCCAACCTATCCAGACAATGAACACTCAGTCTGAATGCGGGTTTTATTACGTACCGACGTAAGATGCAAACGTCCGCACACCCCAATCAACTACTTCGACCAAATCGCCCAGGGTTTTCGGCTCGACATCATCTAACTTGCGTAGGATCGCCATGCGCTCAACCCCGTCAGCGATGATGGTTAAAACGGCCTCATTAATTAAGGAAGCATCGCGTTCTCGCACTGCGTCTCTCACACGGGCATCCCGTGTATGGCGAACGGGGTTAAACGTCCGTGCAGACTTGATGGTTTGATCTGCAACCTCTCCAGATATCTCAAGGATGAGGTGGAATAGGAGCAAAGATACGTGGCGGTTGAATTTTGGCTGGGAGCTCGATTCGACCACAGGGAGTAGAGAGAACAGGTCGGTAAAGAACGCGGGCCATTGCTCCACGTAGGTACAGAGAAAAAAAAAAGTAAGTGTATGCGAGAATTTGTTGCGTAAGACTGGGAGAAATGACGAGTTTAGAGGGAAGAGCGGATGGCCAGGAATCACATACATGTTGCCGTAGATTCTGCAGGGCCATAAACATATTCGGATTGTATATAAGATATGGTGGACTGTTGTACTGTTCGGAAAGTTTCCTCGTCCAATAGTTCAAATCTGCGTTGTACGTTAGGACAACCAGTGCCCATCATGACGCATATAACGCGCAGAGTGCATGCTTACCGGTTGTCGAAAAACTCGTCCAACATGCGCAAAGACGAAAATCTAGCTTGAGGGGGATACTTATGACCTTGTCCTTGAGAGTCCATCTCCATGAATACCGTCAAGGCTAGACGCCACGTTTCGTGCACATTTTGCTGGACACTAGAGAGATACTCGAGAGCTTGCTGATGAAGTGCGACCTGTGACGGATCGACGGCAATGAGTATTGCCTGCACAAAGCGGTCAATTTCCTGCTCCATTACAGAAACCTTGCGTGGATGTCTGCGGTCGGACGAGACGCGTCACAGATCGATCAGGAACACGACAATCGGATTGAGGGCGACAGGACGCAATAAGGGACGAAAATGCGGAGCTATCAGATGTTTGGTACCTTCCCAAAACCCAAGGAGACAAGACTAGGTCGTGTTGTTGGAATCGTGTGGGGTGGATGGGGTCAGGATGAGTTGGTGCCCGAGTCAGTGTCCGTTCACGTGAGTCAGCAAACGACAGGGGCTAATCGTTGTTAGCTTGTCCATGTATGTCTATTACTAATAGTGCAAAATGTACAACTCTCCAGAGGGTAGACCGACAGCCATCTGGCACGAAATTTCGTCAAACACAAAAGAATGAAAATCCCGAGGATTAAAGGGCAAGCCCGAAAACGATGGCATCAATGTAGAAATACAAGACCCCGACTCTTTTTGATTTCTCCTTCCGAGAGTAAACTTCATGAGAGTACATTCATGCGTATCGGGATCCGGGTTGAGCCAGACCGCTCGTCTGCCCGACGGGGACACTCGAACCTCTCCAGGGGAGGGGATGGAACGACATGGTACATGGGTGTGGACACATTCGATATTGCCCCCATCAAATGAGACGCGAAGGAGATCAATCCCTAGGTTTTTGGCCTCCATGCGCTGAATGCGGATCGGATGTCCGAACATTGTGAAAGAGCAACTCTCTGTGGTGTTTGTGGGTACGTCATCGGATAACTCGAAGACCAATGGATAGTCTGAACTCCACGAGGTACTGGCTATCAGCGAACTTTTGATAACCAGTGACTCTGGCCAGCGTGGCACGGGTGGGGAAAGACAGTTCAGGTGGTCGAGGATGAGGGATGGTAGCTCATAAAAAGATATGTAAGCGGTCGTGTGCTGCGGGTTCGGAGGTGATGCTGTAACAACAAAATATCGGCGGAAGATTTTAAAACGACCCCATGCTGCAAACGACTATTTCACTCTTGAGTGCAACATTTTTTGTGGGGAGAAATACCTAGCTTACCCAATCTGGACACTCAAGAACGGCAGTGGCTCCTGAAACAAGACTGACGCACAAGATCTGACCTCCATGGTCCGATGATGAGAGCAGGGGGGCGAAAACCACAACCATGATGTTGTCATTTATCTGCATCCCCGCTATTCGACCCTTGGGATGGAGTTCATTCGGCGTGGCTTCAAATACCAAACTCTGGCGGGTTGGGGTGTCGCCCTGTAGAAAAACATTATACACGCGAATAGATCTGGGAGCGTGAATTACTAATTTTATGATTATAGACAGGCACTTACTCAGCGGTGCCGCGTGCAAAGGCAATGCCAATCATGATTTGCTCCGATTCGTGATGATGGTGAGCATGCAAAAATCGGACCCGACCAATAACAGTTACTTTGAGTATCGGGTGGTAATCGTTCGGATCTCCCGTGGACCAGAGTGTAATGTGTGTCCTTGCAGTCTGTTCATATTGGAGGGTAACAAGCCATCGGCCACCCGGGAGAAAACGCATGCCATCGACGAAGGAAGAATTCTGCGAGATGATGCGCTGAGCATGGTGCATCTCAAGGTGAGGGTCTCTCCATCTGTTGTCCAGCTTCAAGGATTTAACAGCGGCCTCTCGCAGGAGGTTGCTAGGGAGAGAAGCAGGAGAGGCATTCAAGGGGATGTCCAAAGGGATGTCCCAATCGGAAAGGAGCCTGCGCCACAAATAATCCAGCGACCCAAGTGCATGCATGACGCGACATGTCTACATGTCCATGAGGTGCTCAGCGTGTCAGGGGACGGTGCATCAAAAAGCTCTCGAATCACCTGCATCAAAGCAAGTACGTCCTCGACCAGCAAGTACAGGCATATGAGGATGAGGACGTCCTGAGGCAGATTGGTCAATGCTGGTGCCATGGCGAGGACAATTGGACAGGGTTTGAACGTATGTACTAGCCTATTTTGGGGATGGCTGTGGACAAGCTTGTCGGAGGTCAAACAGAGCCAAAGACAGTGGCTACATAAAGCTGCGAGCCCTTCAGGTTGGACCCCTTTCATTACATCGTCCACCAGCTCCATCAGCAATGTCCATTCCTACTAATAATCCTGCTCTTTCAGAGCCTGACAGTCACTCCGACTCCGACTGGCTCGACATCGCCAGCACAGACAGGGACTCAGATGACAATGATTCCATCTATTCTTCGAGAGAGATAGATCATGAGGATCGCTCTCGCACCAGGTCAAGACGGTCCTCTTTGAGCTATGGAAGCTCTCGCGAAGGAGACGTCGATGCCTGGGAAGGGTTAATTGACGACAGCGCCGACGAGGGCATGTCGAATGACGTCCTTGCGCCGAATTCCCACGTGCCATGCCTTTCCCATCATCCTACTACAGTTGGCTTGGACCCTACTCAGGAGACCTCTCCCGAGGAGCTGTGCGTCAAGGAGGGTCTTGATCAAAGTATGATCAGCACCCTCAGCTCGTCGCGCTCCAGTTCCCTCCATGCTTCTACCGTCCATACTTCTTCCCGTGATCTTCGCTTATCCTTTCCGGATCCCATCACTAGTTCATGTAGAGAGCTCCCTAGCACACCTTACGAAGAGATTCGACGCAACTCTGACATCCTCTCCTCTTCCACCGATTCGGGTGGCCCTTCAGACTCGCACCAAATCGATGACGAAGAGGTACTCTCCGCTTCACAGATGACCTCAGCCCAGCCACAGGCAACAACAGTTCCTTCTCCGTCTGGGCCCGAACTCAAAGTTTTCCTCTATGGGTACTCCACCATTTTCAAGTGGTCCATAGTCAACAGGCTCTTGCAGAAAGTCGCACATGGTGCTGGTCTCACCATTAACCCTGGCCTCGACAATTTACAAGGGTCTATACGGCGGTTGACCGTTTCCGGTTCCTTTGAGCATGACCGTGCATTCCCCCGTGTTATTACTGTCCTCGACAGGACCCTCCGGCTGTATGACACAGCTGATGATGTAGGTCTTGAATACTTTTCAGCAGTGGACTGACCGCAACTTCTCGCAGTTGGCTTTGATAGACTCTTCAGGCGTTCGTCCTCTCGCGGTTGTCTTCATACCATGTCGTCCACTGCGTCTTCCCGAACACGCGTTGCATTTACCAGTTCTAGTTTTACCGTCGTATCCTGGCGAGCTTTGCGATCTCAGCAATGTTGAGACAGGCTCTCCCCAGGGTATTTGGGACATGCTCAACATTCCTGATCATCAAATACTTCGGATCACAGCACCAGAGGACCCCCCAGTAGTCGACAAGGACTCAATTGACATGATAAACCCAATACGCGCTTATCGGGCCTTTTCTCGCTTGTGGTCCGGCGACAATAATATGTCTAAGGGAATAGTGGCTAGTACACATGCTCTGACGGTGTAGGGTTCTTTGCCACTTAGCTCTTCGCAGCTGACTCGTGAGAATCCGCAGCATCGCGATTCTTTCTCTAGTCCTTGGAATGGTTGTTCGGGCCGCTGTTACGATTTCCCTTCAGCAATTCACTTCCCCTGCCATTACAACCCTCAATCCTAACTACACCTCCGGCTCTTTTTGGCAAATACTTCGACCGGCGCCCTATCGGGAACATCCTCCCTCTTCCACAATATTAGACAGTTCAGTCGTGGCCATACCTTCGTCATTCAGAGAGTCTTCAATGTCACTCTTTAGTGCGGAGTCGACATCAATGACTGTATCGCGTACCAACCCCGTCAATTTCCGGCGCGTGATACCGTCAACGTTATCGGAACGTCCGAAGTTCTCTCAAGACCTTATGTTGCGGCCTCCTCATTCCGTCCTTCCTCCGGACAACCGGCCGAAGGCGCTTTCTGTGATACCAGTGACGAGTGCCACTACCCCTTATCATCCTGCTCCGGCCACTACCGGACACGCGGTGTCTGCCCTGGTGCACACTTCCGTTCCTGGTGTCGTCAAGGAATGTGCTTCTGTTGTCCTTGCAGTCATGAACCAGGACTTGCAGGACATCTTTGATGCCCTCGATGCTCTCGTCCAAGCGATATCCAGACAGACTCAGATAATTCTCACTCAGGCGACAACGTTCATCGAGCAGTCAGCGATACACTTGGAGAAGAGCGTGGAGTCGTTTGAGACGATCAAGCAGACATTACATGCGCGTCATGACCGCGCTCGGAAACGAGCAAAGGAGATCAAGGAGAGAGGCACGAAGTGGCTCTATGACGCCTCAGAGGTGTTCGCCACCGGTGCGCAGTTCTCCAGAGGGATGGCTTGGGAAATGGCGGAGGGTCTCGCGCATCGGGCCCAGCGTGCTAGGGGAAGGGCAAAGGAAATGGCAGTGGAAATCCAAGATTTTTTGAACGAACATGACAGACTTGAGGCACTTGGAACAGGTGCATGGAATATGCACACGAAGCACTGGGATGAGTGGGTGAAGAGGGTCGGAAAGCAAGGGAAGGGAAAGTCGTGCAAGCCTTCTAAGCGAAAGTTAAAGTCGGCGGTTTTTTGTTAATGTATGCTGAGTATTCTTGACAGGTGTATGTACCTCTATGTAAAGTAACTCAATACGAACCATTTTCCTGTTGAGCTCTACGGCTGTTGAATATGAATCTTCCTCCGACGGGTACGTCTATGTCTGGATCAATAATTCATTCCATGGGATGCCTGCGCTGTACGAAGCTAAGTACGTCCCGCTGGTGACTTGACGTTCAGCTCTGAGCTTACATCAGAACATTGTCAGGATTTCAATGTCACAATGACCCATCCCTCGTAAAGTGTACCAACACCGCGTTCTCGATATTCGTTTCCCATATCTCGACTTTTGCTTGTTCAATCTCTGCAACAAGCTGTCTCCGGCGCTCTCGTGCACGCTCCAGGATCGCTTGCTTGTCGAGTGCACCTTTAGACGTAGAGACCGTGCTGGAAGTAGATC
>QGOH01008420.1:2221-22980 GCA_003313155.1 Boletus sp. MG95
ACCCATCCCTCCCGTCGCATCCTCATCAACTTCCCTCCCAGTCATGTACCTGTGCGTCCATCTCCCCTCTCCCCTCTCCCCCTCTCCCATCCTCCACAAGAATCACCTTCATGGACAAAACTACCCTCGGCGAAGCAGCGGTCCTCGGAATCGAGTATGTCCCATCTCTCTACCCTCATATCGTGCACACACACTCGCTTCACCAGGCAGGGCGCGCACCTAAACGCCACCCAGTTTAACTGGCTCGGTACCATCTTCTACTTTAGCTATCTCATCTTTCAGTACCCTCAGAATCTCGCATTGCAACGCTTTCCCGTTGGCAAGTGGATGAGGTACTGCTCATCCCCTGCAATCCTCTATCTACCCACCCCGCTAATGGCTCAACAAGCATCAACATCTTCCTCTGGGCAATCATCCTCTGTTCCCATGCTGCTTGCACCTCCTTCGGTGGTCTCTTTGCCGTGCGCTTTCTCCTCGGAATCTGCGAGGGAGCTATCACCCCCGGATTCATGATCGTCACCTCCATGTTCTACACGCGCGCCGAACAGACCCGCCGTGTGGGTTACTGGTGTCAGTCTCCCCTCCTTGGCGTGCGACTTGTCTCATTTTCCCCATGCAGTCCTTATGAACGGCTTCGCCGTCATCATCCTCGGCTTCATTGCCTTCGGCGTCCTTCATGTCCATACCCCCAACTTCATGTCCTGGCAGTGGTGAGCACAACATCCCCCCGTGATCCAATGCACCTCATTTGTCAAATCAGGCTGATGATCATCACTGGCATGATAACCCTGTTCACCTCGGTTCTCTTCTGGTGAGCATCTCCCCAACCGGCTGCTCGACTTCCACATATGTTGTCCCCCCTGCCGGCTGCCAGGCTCTTCTTCCCGGATTCTCCAACAAATGCGTGGTTCCTAACTCCGGAAGAGCGCATTGCCGCCGTGCAACGCATCCAAGTCAATCAAACCGGCGTGGAAAACAAAGTGTTCAAGATAGAACAGTAAGCTGCTTCTATCCGAGTTCCAATCCCGTTTGACCATTGTCCCGCGAGGTTCTACGAAACGGTCAAAGATCCCAAGACCTGGCTTCTCGCATTTTTCGCTGCTGCTGCGTGCGCCCCATTCATTCATTTGCGTTACCACATTCTCATTTGAAAATCATCATTCAGTAATATCGTCAACTCGGTGCGGCCCCATCTTACCATTCCTGGATTCCGCGCTCAAATAACCCCATTTCCCTAGCTCACCAATCAGCGCCAGCTCATAGTTGCCCAGTTTGGCTTCAATGACATCCAAACAACCCTGCTTGGTTGTGTGGACGGCGTCGTCGAGAGTGGGCAGCCTCGTGCAATCTAACCTGAATCGGCCTGCTGATTGACCGCTCCAACAGTCTTGACAATCTTCCTTGGAGTGACGCTTGCGTCACAGCCTTGCGTCGGCCGTGCCTATGCTGGTGTGTTGATGTATGTTCCCGCCATCCTTGGTGCCATCCTTGTCAGTACCCTGCCATTCTCGGACAAAGTCGGCCTGCTCTTCTCCTATTGGATATCAAGTGAGCTGTCCTGTGACGCGCCTTAAGGTACTACACCTAATAATAACCCCCAGTCTTTGCCATTGCTCCGTTCACGATATTCCTAGGATGGGTAGCTTCCATAACAGCTGGTCACACCAAACGCGAGTTCATGTCCCGTCCGATTTCGAGTCCTAGCCTGATCGATCGTTTGCAGGTATCACCACAAATGCCATCGTACTCTGTGCCTATGCGATCGGAAATGCCGTTGGTCAGTTTATGTGGAAGGCGCAGTACCAGCCACGGTAGGGTTTCATTCAGCCAGCTGTCTTGCCAACCGACAGCTGAACTCAATATGTTGCAGGAACCATATCCCGTGGGGCGTCATTACTGCCACCAATTTCGCTTCTGCAGTCGCCCTCCTCGCGTTGCGCTACCTGTACTCGCGTGAAAACAAAAGGCGTGACCTCGAAACGCGGGATCGCACGTACGACGCCGTTTACATCAAGACCGAGTCTGGGCAAGAGAGACAGATTGACAAGGCAAGTATACGATGTGCATCCCATCCGGGTGGTGTTAACCATTGTCCATAGGCTTTCCTTGATCTGACTGATAAACAAAATCGCGATTTCCGCTATGTCCTATAAGCCTCCACCTGTAATCTTCGTGGGACATCCGCCTGAAGACAGTACCTTATGTGACAGTGTAGAGTCCATAATGTCTATCTGCGCGTACCTGATATAGAGTCTACGACCCCTTGCCGTCTAGGGTGCGGATGGCAGATGACCATCCGGTAAGCGTCCTTTACGGGGTGTTCGGTCGGGACGACTTCCCATGCCCAAGCAATGATATCCCGTTTTTTTGTCTCTGTGAGTTTTTGTGGATAAGGAACACTCTCGTTACCCCCTTGAGAAAGAGAAATTGTAGAGGACCCCATTGAATTGAAGATTGTATAATTGAAGTCCCCCGAGAATATGGAATCGGAGGTACTGGCGCTTTCAGACAAGCTCAAACAGGTGCTGCAAAACGAAGAGATGAATGATCTACACGACGAAAGATGTTCCTCGCAGTTGAGGACAGGGATGCCATTCATTTCCCGAACGCGGACACTCGATGGGCATGTCGAGTACTCCGAACTGTCGTGCTCGGTCGAGACAAGACTAGCACACCGATTTAGTGACTCGGAATCGTCCGGGTGACGTTGGTCGTGAGCTGAACAACCAAGGAAAGACGGGTGATTGTCGGTTCGTCTGATGCCGTCGCGAGAACCCATCGTAGTGAACAAGGACTTGGAGAGATGATGCACGTGTTGCCGAAGCGTGGTCAACGCCAATAGAAAGCGCAAACACTCGAGGGCCAGCTCACACGTAGGTGCGCCGGTAAAGGAGTGAAACGAAAGTTCGTCCACGATGTAAGCGGCGCATTCCATTACGTCCGACGTGCGGCGACGTGGCACGTATGCGACGACACGGACGTGATGCGCATCATATACGAGACCAAACAGCACCAACCACTCTGGAAGGGATCCTGTGATGGTGCTTCCGACGTCTCTTTTTATCAGCGACGCCAGGAGCCTGAGAGAGAATTGCCCCTGGTTGGTCAGCTCTTCGGGGATGGATGCCAGTGTGCGAGATCCGGAATGGGCATCGAAAGACGTCGAGTGAGAATGTTCCGTTCGAGTTGGCTCTTTCATCCCAAGGAGCAAGCACTGCATATTACTTTCAGGATAGACATTCTCGGTGTCATCGCTTCCATGCCCCGCCGGGACGAGCGCAAAGTCAATGCGCCGGGAAGTACTCTGCGAGAAAGGACGCGTCACAGGCACGTCACTAGTTTGCCTGTGGTTAGCTACGTCGTCAACATCGCTGGTGAAAGCGTACCTCCTCAGACTGGTACGAGGAATACCCTCAAACGCGCGAGGAACAAATGTCGCCAGGCAGTCATCCATCCCAAAGTTTGTCAACAATTGCGACGTGACGTCCCGCGGTAGTTCTTCACCGGGTGCAACCTGACGCGTATCTGCGTCGCTTTCGAACCGAACGTTGCCAAAGGGACAGCATCGATCCACAACGCATGAGTCCACGCCACGCTTGCCATCGGCAAAGGCTAAGAACTCCTTGTTGAAGTGCATGATACTTAAACGAGGCGCTTGCACCAAAAATAAACATGGACCAACCATCCACGAAGTGGGTACGATGAGTTTGGTGTGTCCTTCAGGTTTCCAGTAAGAACGAAGGTGGAGCACGTATGCCAACAGCTGCCTGAGCTCTGGGGGGCTCGTCTCAAGCGATCTCCTGTTCAGTAACAACCTGTCTGCACTCAGCCAATCTGAAGGAAGATAGCCTAGCCCCAAAGTCTCACCTCTCTCGCTCAGGCTTCTCGAAACCTGCACGAAACATTTAGACCTGTAGAATGGGTCGAGGAACAGTGGCGTATGGGAAGAATGTTGGGGTGTTACCACTGTATCGCCAATGACAAGACCAGAGCATGCAACGAGGTGAACGAGATCACCTGTTACGTCCAGCTTGCAGCGAAAACGACTAATAGGGCCTCCTACATAATAATACAAGTAGTCAAGCCACCGATGCCCCCGTCGTGTTGGCGAGAACGCGTCGGTCATGGAGTTCCGGGATCATGATCGGGGGAAGGAATTCATGAGATTAGCCAACTTCAAACATCAGAATCGTGTACTAATCAAACCACCCAGTAGGTTGTCAAGCCGAACATGTTACGCGAAGGAAGCCACTTTCACTGCTTTTCGCACAGCAGCCGAATTACCCTCAAGGTGTCGATATGTTGTCTGAAATAGTTGTTGGGTCGTCTGGTGTTTTGTCTTGGAGATCAACGAGGGTGCAGCCTTGGATATTGTGATAGGTCGTCCAAAGAAGTCAACCGGCGGCTGGGTGTGAAGAATTCAAGTCAGATGACCTCGAAATTGAAGACGTTACCCCCTACCTTGTCTGCAACGTCGACGTGTTTTTGTGTGCGGGCCCGTTTGTTGACAGGACCAAGGTCAGAGCCGGACGATTGGGTTCGCTCCAAGGGACCTTCCTCTTCCGCATTACCTGTTGCGTCTCCAACATCATCGAACACTTGTGCAGAAGCCCTGCAACGACATTAAATGTCGTATACAGAAAAGATGGCCAAGACTGACCCTTTGTGAGCTAAATTCCTTGACCCAACATTCACTTTCTCGTCCGCAACCGCCTGCCGTGTGACCAGGGCAGCATCGATCTATGGCGAGGTCAGTTGGTGGGGTTAAAAGTGGAAAAGCCACGGACCTCTGTAGCGATAAGGTGACGAACAGCATATCTCGAGATTGCGATATCAAGTGCGCGCCTCCCATCATATGTCACGAAAACATCTATTGGCCTGTCCCTTCGTGAGTAGACAACCGAAGTATTATTGTGGCGGTACACACGGGTCAAGTCTGTAAGCCACCTGACCGTTCTCTGCTCTTTCTTGAACGAATCGAAGTTCAAGAAAAACCATGATCTCAACAAGACGGATGAGCAGAGCACGTTCCTCGGGTTTTATAATTTGGCTGTTCACCTGTAAATAACGCAGCACAAGCTCAACTTTGATTTTGGTGGAAGACGATCTGAGTGCACTTACGGGTCGCAAGGGAGGTGATATTATTCGATTGATGTATGGAAGGAACTCTAGGTGGAGAACCTGACCCATGATCAGATGTCGGTTAGCGCCTGTATTCTTCCCAGAAGCGCAAATTCCATCAGAAAGTGATTTCAGAATGTCTTCATTGGTGCGTGTAATCAACAAATTCTACATTCAACGGATCAGTGGTCGTAAGGTTCAATATTTGAAGGTACTCGCATCCCAATCCGTAGAGTCCCTTTCGACCCGTTTCCCCGCACGCTCTTGGCACAGCGTGTGGAATGGAACGAGAAAGTATGGGAGGTATACTTGCAGGCCAAAATCACCGTCGACATACATGGCCGAGGAAAATATATCGAATGTTCCTAACCACTCATTTGCCTTCTCATATCGGGACATGTTTGCCTCATGCCGGTAACAGTTCGTGTAATGAGCGAAGCATCCTAGAAAAGTCAGTAATGAGAGGTCCGTCTTGAAGAGAACATACCATTAGCAATATTGGGGAAGTTGTTGAGCGTTTCTATAGCTCGACTGAGGCGATTAACATATCGTGCTTCCTCCTTCTCACCCAGTGCCAGCTCCCGGACTCGTTTGCGTGACAAGGGAACAAATATTTCATTCAGGACTGCTGTTGCAGTAACATCTGCCTCTTTCATACCAGCCGTGGCACGACGAATTAATTCCTCTGTGACCCCTTCGTTGCGTGATTTCATAAACTATTATGTGCTGATCAATAACACAATCAATGGACAGAACGACATAGCAAACCTGTAGGGTGTTTAGACAGCCTCTCAGATCGCCTTTCGCAACATTGACTAAGGTGCTGAGTGCTCTTGTATCTACGTCCAGCCCTTCGAGCTCGCAGATCTCACGAAGCCGCTTGACTATGTGAATATCAGCCGGTCGTGTATATCGAATCTGCCTTGCATGTGGACGGAGTTTAGCTAGCGAGTGTGCATTGTAGTCGTTACAGATGCAAATGATGGGCCGTAACAAAGGTCGCTTGTCTTTTTGTACTCCAGCCTTCCCTATTAAAGCCTAAGTCAACGTATGACTGGGGTAAGAAAACCCGCCCACGTTTTTTCTTCGGTTTATCGAAGGTCAGTGAAACTAGTTTCTGGACGAAACTACTTGACTGGGAACAAGATTTTACCTGAGTACTCGAAGATGGCTGAAATTATGACGTACATTGTCACCACCGCCACCAGTCGCCCCATCAATTTCATCAATGATGAGCAAGACAGGCTTCGTGCTGCCAACTGCAGAACCTGATTCAAGTATGGGACGGACCCGGTCATCAATTGACTGTGCCGACCGCGTGTCACTATGGTGCGGTTGGTGAAAATGAAGATCACTATGGACGACGGAATGACCTGGCGTTGATTTCCACTACTTCGTAGCCCGCTTGCGCAGCGATGACGTGGGCCAGTGTGGTCTTCCCGAGACCAGGAGGTCCGGATATCAAGAGTAGCTAGTGGTGGGGTAGGACCGCAGATGGGAACACGGGATTATCAATCACCTCACCTTTTCCCTTGGTCGATGGTACTCGTCATCGGGATCATAGTTCTGATCGTCTTCTCTAGGTCGCTTCTTGTTTCTTCTTTTGCCGAAAACGCACCAGTCCCACTGTTTTACCCAGGCCATCACTTCTCTGGCAACCCTTTCATTACCCAGGAGTTCCGTGAAGCGCTGGGGGCGATACTGATCAACCCATAGCATGTCATCAAGCGGGCAATGAGACGCTTCCGATTTCGAAGACCTTTCCTTCCCTGTGTGAAAACGCGTCTAACATGTAGAAATAGTCTCTACATACGGAATAATAGTGTTCGGGGCCACGGATACCGAAAGCTCATCCATAAGCCTATGAATGGGCACATCGAGCAGGTTTGCCATGGGCAATGTCGAAGATGACTAACGGTTGGGTTAGTAATGATCGTCATGGAGTGCAAATAAGCACCTTTCGCAAAGTCACGCTCCGTGGCTTGCGCGGGATAAACAGAAGTTTTCCATCAAAGGCTGTTGCGCGAAGAGAGGCACGAGTTTGTGCTAACACCCCGGGGTTAGGACGTATCGACGACTCCGGGTTCTGTCTGGAATGATCGGGTTTGAGACCCAGGATATCTGAGATCGGGGGGAATGCGTCATCTGATGTATATGAGAGACGACCTCTGCTTGGGAGGTGAGATACTTGCCCTGCGATGACAGGAGCGGTCCGGTCAAAGGAGCTGCGGTGTTTGTAGATATAATCCTACGTAAAAGAACGCGACGCGACCTACCTTGATTTTCAAACCGCGATGTGTTGTCACTTGAATGAGGTATGCTTTGGCTGTAGTGTGTGTGGGGCTTGTCCGAAATGGAAGCGGGTGGTTCGTTGAGCTCATGAGAGTCGAGCGTGATGCCCAAAAGACCGTTTGAGACGAAAGCAGGCGGTGAAACAGAGGGTCCGGGGCCGAGTAATCCAGTTGGGAGGAAACTGTCGCCCATCGTGTTAGTCCGAGAAGCGTCTCTGAACGCGTCGGGTGGAGAGACGCGTTTTTTTCCCACGAACGCGTCTGTGGCCAGCCGAGAGGACTACATGACTTACATAAGGCACACGGCCGAACTCGGGTGGGTCGGAGCTTGGAACTGGATTCGAATTTCTCCTTGGCGCGTCGAGACGAGTATTTCTTCTACTCACATTCCTCCACCTCTGTCGTCGTCTTCGTCGTTCACCACAATGCTTACCGCACGCGGCGTCACCCGCGTCTCCAAGAGAGCCGCCAACAGCGCAAAGAACACTCGCCGGTTCTTGCAAACTGCTACCCCGCTGTTGGCCCGCTCCTCCCTCCCTTGTCCGTCGAAGCAAAATGCTGCAGCCCGTCCTTCACGCATACTCGCTTCCCAGCCGGGTTGGTTCCTCTATGGTTTCTCTACTTTTTCTTTCTGGTACTCATGATATGTTTGCGTGTTCCGAACCTTTTTTTTTTTCCTTTGGCCTGGCGGTCCTCGGAATGCAGTGCGTCATTATGCATCGGAAGCTAAGGGAACCATTGGTACCGTGAAGACGGTCATCGGTGCCGTCGTTGACGTTCAGTTCGAGACTGACACTCTCCCTCCTATCCTCAATGCCCTCGAAGTCCAGGATTTCCACGGTGGTCGTCTTGTTCTCGAAGTTGCATCACATCTCGGCGAGAACTCTGTCCGTACTATTGCTATGGACGGTACCGAGGGTCTTGTTCGTGGACAAAAGGTTGTTGACACCGGTGCCCCCATTCAAATCCCCGTCGGCACTGCAACTCTGGGGCGAATCATGAATGTCATTGGAGAACCCATTGATGAACGTGGACCCATCAAGGGTGTCAAGCTCTCCCCCATTCATGCTGATCCTCCTCCATTTGTTGATCAATCAACTACCGCCGAAGTCCTCGAAACGGGCATCAAGGTTGTCGACCTTTTGGCCCCCTATGCACGTGGTGGAAAGATTGGTCTTTTCGGTGGTGCTGGTGTTGGCAAAACCGTGTTGATTCAGGAATTGATCAACAACGTGGCTAAAGCCCATGGTGGTTTCTCCATCTTCTGTGGTCAGTATGCACTTGCACTCTCAGTAGGGTGCCATATTGAAAAGCCTGTGTTGCTCGTCAGGTGTTGGCGAACGAACTCGTGAGGGTAACGATCTCTATCACGAAATGATTGAAACGGGTGTCATCAACTTGGAGGGTGACTCCAAGGTTGCATTAGTTTTCGGTCAGATGAATGAACCCCCTGGTGCCCGTGCCCGTGTTGCCTTGACTGGTTTGACCATTGCCGAATATTTCCGTGACGAAGAGGGTCAAGATGTGCTTCTCTTTATCGACAACATTTTCCGTTTCACCCAGGCTGGCTCCGAGGTGTCCGCCTTGCTCGGTCGTATTCCCTCAGCCGTGGGTTACCAGCCAACTCTTTCAACTGATATGGGTGGCATGTACGTGCACTTTTCCCCCTTGGTTACGTCTGTATCTGACAGAATTCTAGGCAAGAACGTATTACCACCACGAAGAAGGGCTCGATTACCTCTGTGCAGGCTGTCTACGTCCCTGCAGATGACTTGACTGATCCTGCCCCGGCAACCACCTTCGCTCATTTGGATGCCACAACTGTGTTATCTCGCGGTATTGCTGAGCTCGGAATTTACCCTGCCGTAGATCCTTTGGATTCGAAATCCCGCATGCTTGATCCCCGTATCGTGGGCCGGGAACACTATGAGGTTGCTACTGCTGTCCAAAAGATCCTTCAAGACTACAAATCCTTGCAAGATATTATTGCTATCTTGGGTATGGACGAGTTGTCGGAGGAGGACAAACTGACTGTATGTATGATTGGTATGCCTCACCCTGATATCATGTATTGATGACATGGATCTAGGTCGAGCGGGCCCGTAAAATCCAGCGATTCATGTCGCAACCGTTCCAGGTCGCCCAAGTCTTCACCGGTTACGAGGGCAAACTTGTGTCTTTGAAGGACACTATCCGGTCGTTCAAGGAAATTCTGTCTGGTGCCCATGACCAGCTGCCAGAGTCTGCCTTTTACATGTCCGGTACCATCGAGGATGTCAAGTCAAAGGCTGAGCAGCTCGCCAAAGAGATGGGTGGCAACTAGAAAGGTCGATGTTGTGGACACGATGCTACTTGCTGTCTTGTATGAGCTGGTCTGATCGTATAGCATTGTGTCGACACAAAAAATCTTTTATGATACCTCATCGAGGACTACGATGAGCATAGACGTGGTGACTGCCAAAAATATTTTGGCTGATATTTCTCAGGGGGAGCTCTTTGTAAGGCGCTATAGCCAAGTGGTTACGGCGACAGATTAGAACGTCGGATCGGGTGCGAGTTCATCTGTTACTCTTTGAGTGCGCAGGTTCGAATCCTGCTGGCGTCGTATTGTTTTTATTGCTTTTTGTCGTCTTGAAATGCTGTGCTCAGAGTCGCTGCTACTCGATACCTGCGTCCATTGTCTGCCTCACCTCCGCAACAATGGTCCCTACGATCGATGAGCTGGAGCAATATTTTGACTATGTCGAGCGCCTCGTCTCGCATGCTCTGACAACCGCGTCGCCTGATCTTCCAAGCATCCAAGAAACCCTAAACCGCCTCTGGCTTGACATTTCTCGCTTCGGTCCTCCTGGCTTGCCTTCTCTCCCGGACATCCGTGTTCCTGGACTTGGGGCATTCGAGGTACCCCCACCTCCTCCCCCACCTCCCCCACCAAAGTCTCTGATCGACAATGCTGGAGACTATATTGTCCAGCACCCATGGAAGACATCAAGCATGATCATTTCCGCTCTGGGAGCAGGCTTGCTCGTGGGATACGGTGTCGTCCGCATGAGCTCTCTTAAAGGGGGACGAGTCAAGGTAACGTCTCCGCAATCCGAGAAACGTCAGGCTATTGGTGCGTCCTCTTGCTTGTCGCTCATGGCGGCAGCTTGACATGTTGTCAAGTTATTTTGGGCGGTGACCATCCTTTGGGACTGCCTGTGATTATGGAATTTGAGAAACAAGGCTACATTGTCATCGCCAGCGTTTCGTCCCCGGAAGCTGTCGGTGACATCGAAAGCAAGGGGCATGGCTACATTCGCGCCCTCGTCATGGACCCTAACGAGGTACGCTCTCCTATGCCCCCCTCGAAGACACTGAGTGACCGCTTCATGCTAGCCGGGGACAATCCCTATTTTCCTTCGATCTTTGGCGTCTACACTGTCCCGACGATTTCCTGTAACCGCTGCAGGTGACCCATACGCACCCACTCCTTATCATCCCCTGGTACATTCCGTGATATCGTTGCTGACCATGCCAACTACCTCTGTCCACTGTACACCAGCACCATTCGAGCAAATCTCCTTGCGCAGTACCTATCTTCCCCATCTCCTTTCCACACACATTGCACCACTTCAAACAATCCAAGCGTTGCTACCATTACTCCGCACAGACGCATCACGCGCACGTGGTCACAAATCGATCATTTTATGTTTGCCGGCTTCTGACGCGCGCGTGGGACTACCATTTGGCAGCGTGAGTGCCATGAGTGCTGCTGCAACTCTCCGTGCGGCCGATGTTCTCCGCCGGGAAATCACTGCCGCGCAAGGGATGAGCGCAATCCGCGTCGTGACCGTTGATGTAGGGGCGGTTGGCTCATCGATGGGTGACGCCGGTGATGGAGTCAATATGGATGATTGGACTCCTTCGGAAAAGGCCACTTACGGGACGGCATTCAGTACGCTCAGAGAGACTCGAGGTTCGCGTATACCAGTGGACGTGTCTATTTTCGTCGACAGCCTTGTCGGCGTGGCCAGTGCTGGAAGTAAAGCAAGGTGCTCTGGGAAAGTCGTTTTTGGTATGAGTCTCGGTCTTCTATACGAAAAGGTCAAGGACTGGATACGAGGTAATAGGTTTTCTATCGGGGCAGGAGGTCAGTCGTACCGTTAGATCGCCGCTCCGTCAGCTCAACGCATGCTTCGTTAGCTGGCACGTACGCAATTGCGTCATACCTTCCTCCCGTACTCCTGGATGGTCTTCTGGTCCTTCCTCACCTCTTGATGGACATTCGGAATCGCCTTCTACCCATTCCATCTCCCCTGGCCGACCCTACCAGCAATCGCGCTGTCAGATCTATAAGTCCTGCCTCTCCCCCAGAGGCTGCTCCAGGCACAGGGATGACTCCATTGGCTCTACAACAATCTATTGGGCAAGTCTCTACGGTTTCAAGAGCCGCAGCCATTTCCGAGTCGCATCTTGATGTCAACGAACAAGAGGTGGTCTCCGACGCGGACGTGGAGAGTAATGACGGGGACCTTGAGAGCACCGGTGTTGGAAGCAGTTGGGTGAGTTTGGGACCGCGCGAGTCCCCCGAGTGACCGGCGGATGCATCTGAACGTATTAGTCGGGAGGTTTTGATGTTGTTTGTGGTCACTTACACTGTGGGTCTGCCAAGTTGATGCTATGAAATGATACGGACCAGTCGTCTGTAACTTAATTGCTGTCGTTGTTTGTTCACATCCTTCTCGGACATGTTTAGCTCGTGCGACCTGGCGTATCACGCTGTGTACAGAACTCCTCCAACAGACACCCTCAATCAGTTCACGTTGTAATTCGAAGGATGGGTAAGGTCCAAGGCCGAAGGAACATGAAAAAGGGTGACATTCTCTTCAGGCGTTTCTCTCTGGCTTGTGCCGGCGCCAGCACAGATGGATCTTATCAAATCCGGTCTCCCGAGACACCCATCGATAGACTGGCATCCCCTCTCTCCGAGCTCCTATCCCGCTATCCTACCCCACATAACTCTTGCAACGGTCCCCTTTTCTGATCCTGGGATCCCAGATGTGCTCCTCGAGGCTATTCCAGATAACCAGCAGCCAATCCGTGCCAATTTCCAGTCCCTCGTCGTCGGTGACCACTACTTCCGCTCTGTGTTCATCGACATCCAACCCTCACAAGCGCTCGTCGACCTCCAGAACCAGATATGGACTGATTTGCGTCGTCGTGGCCTCGAACCCAGTGCGCCGAGGTTCCCTCACATGTCGTTGTGTTACATTGCGGACGAAGACGATCGCGATCGCGATAGGACAGCACAGACGTTGAGAGACACGGGTGTCGTGAGCTGGACGGCTGACACGCAGTTCATCTCATTACAGTGTGGAGATGTCAGTCTACCAGGCTTCGATGGTACGGAGATTTGGATTGTCAGCTGCGAGGGTCCTGTAGAGACCTGGCAAGTGAACGAGAGAATGGTAAAATTGGCTCCAAAATCGTAGTAGGGTTCGACGAAGCGACGAAGCAAGCCGTGGGCTTTGGAAATATCGAGAGGGAAGCTCTGGCATACATTGCAACAGGTTCACCAAAGACAGGAAAAATAGGTCAAACTCGAAGAAGTTTGACCGCTAAGTTCACCTTGACCGGTCAAGGTGAACACTAAGCAATAGTGCGTATGCCACATGCATTGCATTCAAACCATGTACTAAGTACGCATGCCAGGGTTACAATATTCATTATAGCCGTATATTACTTCCAATGGAAAATTTTGAGGGTGGAGAAAGGACAGGTGATGCGACTGAATCGACGCAGCCAAAAGCTAAACAGAGTTACTATCACAAGGTATGACAATATCCCATGATAAGACACCATCGTGGACAAGAGAACGTGAGAGTGCCTGCGGAATGTGTAGTGCGGATGACAGAGTGAGCGGTAGAAGCACCACGACCTGGCATGACTGGAATGGGTTACACCGTCCTTTGCTAATCTGATGCAGATCCAAATGATGAAGACGCTAATGGAGGCTCGTATAGGGGCAACGGAATCGAGTAGTCGAGCTTCTGCTCGCCATTTGAGTGAAAGAGCTGTGAATACGCCGGAAGAATTTGTGTGCAAGGTGAATTCTTCCGCACGTCCTCACATTGGTTCTCCATAGCAATTCTCGAAGGTATCATAACTTCGGGTACGTTGACGTGCCTCATTGGAAGGGAAAAATGGAGACGTTCGAGTATCGTTTCTCCTGACGCGGCGAGGTCATACTCGCAGCAAATCACGATATGCATGTAGTGCTCAACGCTGAAAAGCGGACCACTCTCTGTGATCCGTCGCTTCCGCGTACCCGCCCAATCGCGCAAATAGGGCTCCGTAAAAATAGGAATATCGGTTTCCAGAGTGTACCAATGTTCCTCAGGAGACGGGCTATGACCCAGGGTGAAAATACGGCCGTTCCCAGAAATAATGTATCTGCCCGATTCGGTGGGAGCGAGAAGAGAGAATGATCGTTTTACACTTGATCCAAAGGTCCCGAGGAAGTCACTAGCATACAAAGTATGGACGGGGTGGGGGTTTCGCAGCGGAACGCGAGGAGGTTGGTGACTTTGCGGGGGAATGGGATACTGGTCGACGTTGTCTCGACTCAAACTTTTCCTGATCGACTGGGTATTAGACACTAGCTAGCGAAGGGTGGATGGAGCCAAACCTGTACACTTCGACTTGCTCTACATCAACGGAAAACTCTGCTATCTTTAATCGTTTCCGCTCGGAGTCGTCCAGGTCTTTTCCGCGGATACGTAAGATAAAGGGAACGGAAGTCTCATCCATCGCTGTAGCGCTCGGTATGCTGACGACGACCTGAATCTTCTCCAAAACGTCGCATGGGATAGATCTTCGAGACGAGCCCTTTGAATCGGGTGCGCGACGTGCGTCCACGAAATAGATACACATCTGAAATCTGCTGGAGGAGGGTTCAGGCTGGGGCTCGACGAAACGCCGAAGAATAATTGGGTGTCGATGCGCGTCGACTGTGCGTGTACGGGAACGGCCAGGGCCACAAATGTTTGCGAAAGAAAGCGAGGAGTGACCGTTGTTCGTAAGGACGAATGTGGCAGTGGCGTAAAGAGCGTAGGAAGTTCCAGCTGCATGCAGCGAGGCATCCCCATAGACCGAAGTAGTTGGCAGCCAGCCAGGAACAGGGATGTCGAACACGACGTTCCACAGGCAAGGTTTATCGGAGTCCTCGTGACCTTCGTTCGAGAGGTCCACGGGGCCGCTGGGGAGTAATTCGCGTGTAATTGAGCAGAGACGGATAGGAGCATATCCTGTTGCAGGAGAGAGCGTTTCTGACTGGCCATCAAAGGTGATAGCCAAGGATTGCAACGAAATACGCGTGGTTGGTTTTCGTCGGACGGTTATCAAAGAGGGAGAGGTGAGCGAGACGGAAACATGCCCTGAAAGCGAGAATGTCGATCTAATCGAGCATGATGAAGCTCATGACTGCGGAAATAAAGCAGACCCTCTTACGACGAATCCGCATCTCCATACATGTCCAGGACGTCTGAAAATGGTTGGATAGTTAGTGCAAGGGACATCCGCGCGAGACAAGGAATGGACTCTGGTCAGGGCTGAGGAGATGGGTTGGCTTGGGGCATGATTTCGAGCGCCATGACTCGTTATATAGTATGGATGGGTGTCACTCGGCTACCTGGAGGGGGGGAACAAAGGTAGCCAGGCCAAAGGGTATGATCACCGCCGCACGGTGTTGGGTTACGGCTGGCAGCGCACTTTAATTGCAGGTCCCCGCGGTCTGGCACTGCGACAATCGAATATAGAAAGGTGAGGATTTCATAAACTGGCGGGTTGCCTTTGTAGGAGCACAAAGGGACCGGTAAAGCGGCCAAGTACGTAGGAGGACAATGGAGAACTCGCTTGACATGACACTCCCATTGTCCCCCCAGACGGGCCAAATTCTCAAAGTTCACAGTGGTCGCGAGCAGAGCATGCCAACATGATTGCCTGTACATATGGACACCACTCATCCAAATACCTTTGACACCGCCAACGCATCCTCTTCTTTCTGCCGAAGCGCCTTTCTCTGTGCATAATCTTGTTGAGCATCCTTTCGCTTGCCATATCTGTCCCCTTTGCTTTGTTTAACTAATCTCCTTATCGCCGTTGGTGTAATAAATTCTGCATCACGAGTATTCCCCGTCAGGAATGGCGTCTTGACACTAGGATTGAACGGCAAACCTGGATTAGAGTAGACAGTGATGCCGCCAAAGGCACCCTCGAATATCCGAATCGGTGTTAATACGAATCGAGGACCAATCTCGACCAACGATGTGCTCGGGGGGGCATTGGGTTGCTGAGGATCTTTTTCAAGGATCTGACGTGCAAGGCATTCAATACTGTGCGGTGATATATCAGCGCGCAGAATTAACCTGAAAGTTTCGGAACCAAATCTTGTTGTCGAGTATGGAGAACGTTAGCACGTGGTCGATGAACGGTTTCGCTCTTCGAGCCGCAGGAGGAACACCAAAGATCTGGCAAGCACGCAATCAGATGGACCATTGAATAGAACCGATTCTCGCACATGCGTGAAGATCTCTTTTGTCAGCTTACCCCACTCGCTCTCGTCAAATGCCTTGTCGAAACTGAGTATACCTCGACTCCCTTTGAGACAATTACCCGTCATCTTTAGTTCGTCCATTGTGTGCACATTCTGGACGTGTAGTTTTATGCTGGGCCCATTGGGAGTCTTCGCTACCCACATATAAAGATCCTCGTGTCTTCGCGCTTCAAAGTACAGAGTATTGTTGCAGTTATTAAGATCTGCCAACTCCGGGAGGAGATGCAATTGAGATTTCGAATCTAACTTGGATTCTGCGAACAATGCATGATGTGAATCTTGAACCAAAAAACATGATCTAGCACGACGACGCACCTTTTTTAGTGTGAGGCAGGAGAGACTCCAGATCACTCATGAGATGCCTCATCCGGTGGGTGACACCACGGGAGGAGAGTAGCAGGACACGCTGCCTGTTCCTCTTTTTTGGTTGGACTGGTACATCGTCGTCGACGTCCATGTCGTCCGCCTTGCGTTTGAGTTTACTTTTTGCTTCGGCTTTCGCAGCATTGGCCTTTTGCACTCGCAGTATGGACGGCATTGAGTTGAGCAGAAAAAGTTGGTCACTCGACTGGAGCAACGGCGAGTAAGATTACGTAAACGTCTTCAAGGAGACGGCGAACTACTCAAGTGGTACCAGCACAACTTCAGGACGGAGACGGTTCAGAGCAGCGAAACTCGGTCCTACGGGTACAAGACTATGCATCCTGAAACAAGCGAAACAATCGACCTCTCCGACAACAAATACATGTTGGAGGGGTAAAAAGAAGAGAAAAAAAAAACTCAAGATCCACATACAGGGGTGATCTCAGGAGGAGGATGGAGCTGAGGCCCGGAGTTGCTTTTGTTTCTCTTGTTCCAATCGCTATTCAGGAGGTGTGTCAGGACGGAAGACGAACCTGGGAACATGCACATACGTGGTACAATAGCTGGACCGCCATTTGGATATTGGCGGGCTGCCCGGTGATCACTACCAGCCTTTCGCCTTCTGAACCGGATGAGGGGGCGCCGTTCAGGCCAGCACCAGGCTCCATGATTTTAATCTGACTGGCGCTCATATGCCTTATCTCATTGATTTTACTACCACCCTTCCCGATGATGCATCCCACGAGATCGTTTGGAATGTAGATTTGTTGTGTTTGTAACTGTTGAGGTGGGTTGTGTGATGGAGCATATGGTTGATGTGACGAATAACCTGGCACATAGGATGACCCAGTATACGGTGTACGTCGAGTGTAGCTCGAGGGACGATAGCTTGAATGACTGGATGGAGGCATACGTTCTTGTGCCTCGAGAAGTATATTGCCGATATAATACGTTGCGATGTGGATGGCATCCGCAACCCCTGCCACGCTCAGGACACGCTATGGTTATTAAATCGGATATAAGGCTTCGATGCCAAAGTTTCTTTGGTGCATGATGCTTACTTCCGTCGAGCCGGGGAGCATGCCCTCGCTCGCGTTCAGCCGAGCACCGCTGGCGTCTTGGATTTCCTTAATTTTGGATCCTTGTTTGCCTATCACTGACCCCATGCGGGAATTGGGAATCATGAATTTAATAGTGACTGCGCGGCTTCCAGGGACAGAGGGGACGTCAAAGGGTTCATCATTGATTCTCCGCACAATAAGGCCAAAGGCCTGATGACGATGCGCCGTGAAACCTATGAGGGCTATTCGAACGAAACAATGATCGAACACTTGCCTTGGACACTGCGTCAAGGGGCCCGCTGACGTTGAGAATTCTCTCTGGGTTCCCAGGGATACTCTCTGAGACCATGACGCGGGCACCACTCTTGTCACGAATCTCGTTGACGTGTGAACCACCCTTGCCGATGATGATTGACGCATCTTGAGTGACGATCAAACAACGCATATGAATCATCGCTGAAGGTGGGGAAGGGGCACCGGAAGAGGAGGGTGCTGCGGCGGTAATTGCATGTGACCTGTTAGCCTCGTCTGACCTGGAGCGGGAATCCCCACTCTTATTGTCCGATAACGAGGGCTTGGGTGAGGGAGTAGACGCCGTCGTATCTGCTACAGATGCGGGACCCTCTGCCATGTTCACATCATGAATCATAGACAGATGAAAAAGTGGGCCGGAATCTTGGGTCTTCTGAGCTCGTAAGTCATCCGGGGATGCCGTAGCGCCTGTGTTTGCACGCTTGTGATGCTTTTTTTCGTCCGAGTCTGAAGGAGAACGGGACCGTTTGCGGTTAATGTCAACTTCTGCCATGACGAATTCAGCTCAAGAATAAGAATGAGATGTGAGTCTGGGGATGAGGGCTTGAGAGTGATGATGATATGGAAGATGGGTTTGTAGTGAGAAGTCGGAGGGACGGATGTCTGAGGGGGAAGGGGGGGAGGAGGTGAGGAAATGGTGGATTCGAGCTGGGTAATCGCTAATGGAGAACGAAACGAACATACCTTGCAACGGTCTATCGGGCAGAAAAAATGAAGCCAATGTAGGGGGACGAGGGCGAGGGTTAGTAGGAGGTACATAAACACGCCACAACACAACGACACAGCCACAACACATCCACCTCGATGTCCTCTTCGACCCGCCCAGAGTGCCGCTGGAGTGTCGTCCATGAACCGTATGCAGCACCGTAGTACCGTCTCGCACGAGTGTAATCAGACCGGGGCCATTCAATGTACAATGTCTTCGGGGATGACGACCGACTCGTCAGCAATAAGCCGCAACCGACCGCGCTCACGTGCTGTCTGTCTCTGCCATGGCCTCTGAGGTGAAAACCCGAAAGGAGACGGACCGATGGAAACAGAAAGCCAAAGAGGTACGTCTCCCCCCCACTCCGTTCTTGTTCACAGCCCAACGACATGGATCACAGCTCGAGGTTCAGCGAGACGCGTTGTCGAAGCAATTAGAACAACTTTTCCAAATACGCAACACGGAGCCAGAGCAAGTCCTCGAACAACTACAACTGCAATACGAAGAACGTGCGAAAAGTATGTTGGGACCGATAATCCGTTGCACCTACTGATTGGCCGCAGCACAGGACGCTCTCATCAAGGAGCTGACGTCCCAGTTGGCGCGCGTTGAGCCACTCTCTCGCACGGGTCAAGCAGTCGCACTACATTTTCTGACAAGAGAAGCAGCCGACGAGGAAAAATGTGCCGCAGAACAAGACATATCACGTCTTCAAGAGGTTATCAAGGCAAAGGATAGTGTGATTGACGAAAAAACAAAGCGTATTGCAGAACTAGAACAGTCAGGTCAGCCCACTACCATTCTTCCTCGACCCAATGCCTACTCGAGATATCACGACAGTCAAAGATGCCATTCGTGAGCGTGACGCTGAAATCGAGAGATCAAAGGAACTGCTTGCTCGAGCTGCACCCAAGGGTACTCCCAATTCGCGTTCACACCCCAAGCGGCCGTTCGGCATGGATGACCCAAAGATGACCGAAGTGATCAAGTTCTACGAAGACATGTCCAACCTTTTGGTCACGAACGTCAAGTTCGAACATGTTGTACCAGACTCGGAAGAACCCGAAATCATATTCCACTGCATATACACATACTACGAAATGGTACGTCGAGCCGACGACATCGAAGGAGAACGCATAGGCGAAAAAAGTTGGTTTCTCAAGTGCTCGGCCACTGCTCATTTAAGTGACACCTACTGACAGGTATCGTCTTTACCATGCGTATATTCAATGGTTTCGGAGGTCCAGATGGCGAACCTGCATCTGAAGATGACTTTATACATCGCCGGATCAAATACACTCCCTTGCATCTCGACAAGGAACCCGAAGCCTTTGTCAAGCGGCTAGAATATATGGGAGACTCATTTACATTTGCTTCTGCGCAACAGGGGCTGTTCCTTAACTCACTTCGCGAAAAGATAAGGGACGCCGCACAGGATGCATCCGAACCTGGATCTGATATAGGGGGGATGGAAGTGGAGGATCGTGACTCGCAGCCGTAATATACACCCTGTCGGCGTTAGTCTACCCGTATACCTTACTATGTATTGATTAGCATTCTCAATCTTTCAACACTGAACTTCGAATAGCCATTCTCATTCCGGTTCGGCCCCAAACCTCGATGGTATTTTGGTCCCCGGAATTGAGCGCATTTCTCAGAGACAGCTCGGCATATCCAGCTTCATAATCCAATCCTCCAAGGTTGGCTCCAGCACCCACAAGGGTATCCACAATATCCCTGTGTCCTTGGCGGGCTGCCTACAACAAATCGAGTCCAATCAGCAGAACGCGAGCTACGGCAGAGAACGCACTGACATAATACAAGGCAGTATGTCCAAGAGTGTCTCTGAGATGCACGAGTGCGCCAGATCTTAGCAACCAGACGACGCTGGCGGTATTCCCGGTAAGTGCTGCCACGTGTAGAGGAGAACGGCCAGAGCCAGCTTCAAGGCAATTCACAATGCCCCCTGGAATAGAGACTGGTGTGATATCTTCCGCCTCCCATGTAGCCGCAGTAGCCATGCAAAACGTTAAGCTCTCTGCGTCATTGCGGGCAGCAGCAAGGTGCATGAGTAAGGGGAGGAGGGCTGCTTCAGTCGATGCTGTCTCACTGGCAGTGCCAGACCATGGCGCAGTAGCATCCTGAGCACCATCCTCCACAGATGGAGAAAAGGTAATCTTTGGTATTTGGTGCAACGAACTTGAACTAGAAAGCCGTACAAATTGTGTTAAAAGTCCTTGAATGCTCGGTAGGTCAGGTGCAGCCGTCGGCGGTGGGATCGGGGGCGGGAGTGTGGGACGGGTGAGTTC
>QGOH01008431.1:2099-35817 GCA_003313155.1 Boletus sp. MG95
TTTCTTAGGGGGCCTCGACGATGCGCTTATTATCGGCTGAGACTCGCTGGACTTTGGGTCCCGGGCGGACGATTCCATAGGAAGGGCAGCACGAGCCGACCTACCAAAGTGTGACTCCGAATTTGCCGAGTTATGCAATGGCGGTCAACCGAATCTCTGTCGTCCAACGGATCGGTCGAGGCGCAGCTGAAATTCAGAAAGCAACCTCAGCACTCGGTCGTCGATATGGACGATGGTCTCGTCGTACCTCTGGCGTCCCCTCGCGAGTTGGGCAGTTGGGATGACGAGCGTACCAGAGAAATGCCGTGTCCTCGGAAGACCACTTTCCAATCGGAGATACAAATATTCATCTCCGCGGTGCTACCCCGATCGACCGGGATGTGCCCGACTGCCTGCCGTGTGTACGCCGTCTCTTCGATTGTGTTTCACGCTGTATTAAGTTTACCAGTACCACTAAAGAGCACGCCCTAACTCGTCCATGGGTCTCACTTCCTCAAGATCGTCGTGATCCCATCCTACCTCATCCAGACCGGGATTGATTCGCCTTTTATCTTCAGTCACAACTGCATGCGCGTTCAACCATGAAAATCCCGCCGGCCGACATAGCACTTCAGCAAAGTTGGGCCGCCAGGAACCATACGAGAACGGATTGGGAGGAGCAGCGCCGGGAATCAACGTTTTATGCGCTTGGTTTCTGATCTGTGCGAGCGAATCAATCGTAAATTCAAAACATTGCGATCAATGCCCGAACCTGCTCAATCGTGGTAACATTCAGTAGCAGAAGCTAAGGGGTGTCGGTCAGTCGACCATTTCAACGAAGAAAAACAGGTACACCTACTCTCATGTGGTATGCAAGCAGGGCCGTCACTGGCCACACCACCAGGAACGACAGCGAAAAGGCGGTTGCACTACCCACACCACGTTTCAGAGCCTCGTGGAAATCAACGCGATCCCTTTGGGTGAGAAGATAAAGATGAATAGCGGATGTACAGATGACGAGACAAAGAGTCAAGACCTGGCACAAGATTAAAACATCGTCCACACTGCTCAAGCGTCACTTACCGCGGAGAATAAGAACGAAAAAAAGAAGGTGTAGTTGCGCCGCCCGACACAATTGTTCACCCATTGACAATGGTGATCGCAGTTATCGACACAGTTATCACACTGTGAGGGAGTGAGCATCCAGGTAGAACGGTCGAAGAAACTCGTTTACCAGTTTACAGTGGCTGGACCGCGGTGGGCGGTATGATTTGCATGTCAGACAGTACTTGACGCGCACGCTGGAACGGACCGTCAACGTGACAAATGTGTGGAGAGAGGTGTAGCTTACGTATCTGTCCGAACCTTGAGGTCTCGGGGAAGCGGGACTCTAATACCACCATCAGAAGGAGAGGTGGGAGGAAGAGGAGGATCTGGATCTAGATGGCGAGGTAGAATTCCAGGGTCGCGAAAAGCCTATGTGAGAAGTGGGATGGGTGATCCGTGAACGAAAGAGGTGGAAGGCCTTACTGTAGCGAGCATGCACGAGATGGTGAGGAGGCACATGTAAGCCCCCACGGCGGCGACGGCGGGTGATTCATTGTGCCACCACCAGACACAAGTAGTGGAGAACCAGGTAGCTGATATCGCAATGACGAGCGCGAGAGATGCGATGAATGCCCAGGGAGAGTCGCCGCCGGTCAAGAGACGACCGGCACAGAAGAAACGATTACGGGAGGGATATAATTGATAAATACGCTTTCTGGGAATAGAAGGGATGGCAGACAAAGGAGGGAAGGTTTGGGGTGGATCAGATATGAAGATGTTGTTGGGAGAAGGGGAAGACGATGGGGGTCTGCTGGGGTGTATCTGAACGAGGGGATGAAACATGGATTGGAGTGGAGGAGAGGAAAATTGTGAGGTGTCGTGGACAGAGTGAGAACGATGGGGACTCTCGCGAGCTATGGAGGGAGGGACCTTGCGACTGGAGTCGAGGCTGAAGTTAGGCCAGACGTGTGTGCTACCTGAACAAAAAAAACGGTTTGGACGCATGTTGGATGGAGGTGGGGAATCGGACGGTTTGGAAGGGGGGGGCAAAGTTGTGGCGAGGGGGAGGAGTGGTTCGCGACTGCGCTTGAGTCGCGTGGTCAGACGACGAAGGGAGGGCGAATCTGAGATGCGACGCAGGTCGGAATCCTGAGAAGGATGAAGTCTGATTGGAGATAGGGTAAAGGAGTCAGGAGGGGGATGGGAATGAGAGTGGGAGGACGGGGAGGACGGGCGGGAGTGTGGGGGTCTGGACGGACGGAAGAAAGAGGCGGAGGGGAGAATCCCGCCAGCATGCGTTGCGGTGTGTAATGGGGGGGACGCGACGGGGACGGCGGGGATGTGGAAGGAACTGATCGTGGGGGGTGACGAGAGCGGGTGGTCGCGGGGAGAGCGGGGGAGGCGGTAGACGGCGTCGTGGTCGAGACTGACAGGCCGGACGGAAGTCGGGGAAGAGGGGGAGAGAGGGAGCGGACGATCGCGACGAGGATGGGAGTGCGACATCGCCCGACACGGTGGTGACTGTGGACGACCCTCCCAACACGCGCGCCGCTCCGAATCACACATACTCCCACGGTCCCACACGATGCCGACGATCAGGCGCGCGCTCCTCGTCGCCGCCCTCGACGCCCTCGACACCCCGCACTATCTCGACCCCGCCATCTCCGCCGCCACCACAGCCACGTCCGACGCACTCATCATCCTCCTCCTCTCCGACATTTTTGCCCCGACTGCACTCGCACCCCGCACCGAGTCCTGGGTTCAGGCGCAGACCCTCCTCGCACACGTCTACGTGCAGGCCTCCAAAGCCGCCCACCAGCAGGACAACCTCCTCCTCGACGTCTCCGTCCTCCTCAATAGTGTCCTGTCCCTCGATGCCCTCCCCCCCGCCATCGACGTCTGCTTCCGTGTAAATGACGGTACGTCTTCTCCCCTCTCCACCCACCTCATCCACACCTGCCCTCCTAGATGTCTCCCTCCCAGACTCGCTCTCTTCCGTCCCTCACACCTTCCTCCCCTCCCATCCCCGCCCAACGCCATCCCCCACGATTCCACAAATCCACCCTTCTTCGCTTTCTCCCCGTTATCCCGTCGTCGCCCTAGGCGGTACCTTTGACCATCTTCATGCCGGCCACAAAATCCTCCTCAGCATGGCCGCCTGGATCGCGAGTCGCAAGGTCATCGTCGGTATAACAGGTACCCCACCCACTTCCCACCTCTTCTCGCGCTCAACTCTCTTCAGCCGACGTGCTTCTCAAGAAAAAATCAAACCCGCATCTCCTCGAACCATTCCACACCAGAGCAGACAAGACACGATCCTTTCTGATGCTCTTCCGTCCCGATCTCGAGTACGAGCTTGTCGACCTCCAGGACGTGTACGGCCCGACTGGTTCCGACCCTGATATCCAGGCCTTGGTCGTCAGCAAGGAAACTCTCCCCGGGGCAGCTGCGAGTACGTCGTCTCTCTCCCTCCATCACCATCCCCCATCTCACCATCCTCCAGTCGACAAGGAGCGCGCCCGCAAGGGCATGCCCACGTTGCAAACGTTCGTCATAGATGTCATCTCATCAGACTCTTCGAAGCTCGATCACGAAGATGCCGAGATCCTAAAGCAAACAAAGATGAGCAGCACCTTCATCCGCGAGTGGATTGCTTCCAATCATGCCTACTCAACGAGATGAGATCCCTGTTCACTATGTACACCCGTATACGAGATATCCTATCTTCTATATATATAGAGAGTGAGAGCCAGGTCCTTTGTGAATCAATAGACAATTGGGAACATGTTGGCGTTGAACGTTGACTCCCAAGTTGGAAGCGACAGATGTGAGACAGCGCTAATAGGCGTTTGATGTCTTCCACGTCCATGTCTACAGTATGCACATCCGGGCGTTAGCCTCACTCTCCGTCCTCCCTATCGCCAGCGCGGTACAGCCGTCTCCACTGTTTCCCACCGGTTTCACCGCCTTTCCAAGACTCCTGCAGTTCGATCTCTCTCACCAGTTTACTGCGAGATCACAAGACACGGACCAAACGCCCCTCCTCTCCGACCATTCGTTCCCGCAGCATTTCCACCCGACACTGTCACTGAAAGCAGTCCCAACGACTGTTTATAGACCAAGCTCCTACGAGGCACTCCAACATGCTCGCTGGCGGTCCATCCACCATGCTCAGAGTGAGCCAGTAGAGTGGATCGAAACGCAGATCCTTGGACCCGACGTCACAGACAGGCGTACGCTTGCACAGCTCGCACGGATGGCTGCCAATGCTTACCAGCTTCCCTGGAAAGATAATAATTGGTACGAACTTGATCCCGCATGGAATATCAACACTGTAAGTTGTCCCGGATGCACGACCGTACCCATCTGAGTTGTCCGTAGAGCTTCCCCTTTGGCTGGGACAATGGCGAGGACGGGTTTCGCGGCTTCGTGTTCCGCTCCCGAGATAACTCTACCGTCGTGTTGTCGATAAAAGGCACAACACTACAAGGTCCCACATCCAAAAAGGATAAACTCAATGACAATTTACTGTTTTCATGCTGCTGTGCCCGTGTCGATTTCTCATGGGCCTTTTCGACAGTATGCGACTGCCATGACTGGTCTGGTCTCCGTAGACAGTGCGATGACCCATGTCTCTCTGCTGCACTCATCAACGACAGCCTATTTTACTCCACCGGTGTTGTAAGTTCCGTCGAACCATTTTTCAGGACACGTCTTTGAACGTCCAGAGTCCAGCGACTTGTCAACGACTTGCGATTTCTCTTTCCGCACGCTGACATCTGGTTGGTGGGGCATAGCCTCGGTGGAAGCCTTGCCTCTCTCTTGGGTTCCACGTTCGGGTTGCCTGTTGTTGCATTCGAAGCACCCGGTGAACGGATGGCAGCGCACCGACTCCGCCTCCCATTGCCCCCTTCTCCGCCCGGAGTGGACCTGCCACGTGTACCCATCACGCACGTATACCATAATGCAGATCCCATACCTCAAGGTACTTGTACGGGTATTACCTCGATATGCGCTCAGGCGGGCTATGCACTCGAGACGCGGTGTCATCTCGGCCAAACAATCGTGTATGATACCGTGGTGAGACTCGGGTGGCACGCTGATGTGCGAAAACACCCCATTAAAGAGTTGGTTTTGAATGTACTGGATCTTGAAGGTCCCTGGCCGGATGGACAGGGCGGAGTACAGCGTGAGGTCCCCACACCTCGCGAAGAGGTTAACTGCGTCGTAGGCATCCATTCAACCTGTCACGTGCAAGCTAACGGCGTTCGTAGGACTGTTTTAAATGGGAATTTGGACATTTCAAGCACAAACCGTAGATGCACCCGATTTTTCAGCGTCTCATGCTGGAGTGTATTTGCTTGTCGACAGCTTTACGGTTTCACCAAGCCTGGTGGAGGAAACTGGTTCCATTTCTACGGTTGCCGCGGTCGTAGCAGTTCAATACTCGTTTCCCTATTATATATTTATAGGACACCATGTACGTGGAACGTCAATCATTCATGCTTGGTGTTCCTGGCCGCCAATGACTGTACCTTGAACAATCACCTTCCTGATGTTCCGGTCATCCCCGCAAAACAAGAATCGTTCCAACCACCGCTTCAGGTTCGACTCGGGGATGGGATCTTGTTCAAGATCGTTACCCCACAGAGCGGGGTTTCCTGATTCGTTCCGAACGCTTACAAGTAAGGCGTCGAACGCCTTACCTGGCTCGAATGACCCGACACGATCTTGCAGACAACAGACCTCCGCTCCTCCCTTGGTCGCGAGATAGAAGAGGGTCGCAACACCAAGTTTTTTGTTGGTGAACTTCCTCTCCTGGTGTGAGCGTTTACAGTGAGCATGATGCTGCTTTGCCTCCTCCGCCGAGTCTGATGAAGTATGAGAGTGTCCTTGAAGAAGCTTCTGGCGTTCGTGTTCGTGGCCGTGACTGCACTTGGTCGACTCGGCTTGGATGGCGAGCATCTTTGAAGCGATGCTGGCCATCCGGATGGCATGCAAGATCGATGGGCTGTAGCCCCCGCTGACATCAGAACCAAGGCCGACCTAATGGTTTGAAGTGATGAGCGATTCGAAGGTGAATGAGGAACACAACGAGCACGCCTAACCTTGACACCGTGATCCAAAAGCATACCCACCCTTGCCATCCCGCTACTCAGGTAAAAGTTACTTGTTGGACAGTGGGAGAGACCGGCGCCTTTCTTGGCAATAAGATCCATCTCTCTTTCTGTAAGCCAGACGCCATGCGCAAGAATGGTGTTGTGTCGAAGAAGTTTGAACTTGTCGTATATGCCGGCGTAAGAGTCAGCCTTGAAGTACTTTAATGCGTCCTCGACCTCCTTCTGGTTTTCAGAAATATGGGTTTGAATGGCGACACTAGGCATCGTCTCAGCAAGCTCGCCGAGTTCGGTGAGCAGCTCTTGTGTGCAAGAAATCGCAAAGCGAGGGGTGATGACGGGATGGACTAGCGGTTCTTGTGCTGGCGAGAGCGGAAATGCCTGTATGTACCGAATGAGATCAGTGGTCGCAATTACGGGCTCTTGAACAGATTTCTCGGTGTAGTAATCCGGACAGTGCCAGTTCATGTTGCATTTCTGTAGAAAGTATCAGGAAACGGGACAGCAATCTGAGGGCAGCGAACCTACACCAACGAAAGCCCGCTGGCCTGACATGCGCTGTCAGTACAGTGAGAGGGAAAGAGGGTTGGGATGACCTTTCTTGCGGACAATGTCCGCCAGACGCATGGTCGAGTCGCGGTGCAAGCTACCATAGTAACAACATGTCGTCGTCTAAGAGCCATTAGGGCGCATGGATATAGTGATCGCTAGATTGCTTACGCCGGACGCGATGACGCGCTGGACGACGTCGGTATATACGCGCTCGGCATAGTTCAAATCTTTGAATTTAGATTCGACGGGAAAGGTATATGTGGTGAGCCAATCGAGGAGCTCGAGATCGCCTCCACTGATAAGTAAAAGTAAGTTGTCTCGAAACGGAGACGAGGGCAGGGGATGCAAACACGCCGAGGTTTGGAAACTGGCAGGCATGCTGGCAGATGGATGAGTTGGGATGAGAAAGGGAAGCGGGCTGCGTACGACGTGGGTATCGATGAAGCCAGGCATGATGAATTCGCCTTGTTTCAAGTCTATGAGGATATAGTTCTGTAAGCCATGACGAGCGATGGTATCGGAGAGATTGCCGGGGTCGACGTCGCTGTCGATCCAGAGGATGTTGCCATCATGAGCGACGGCGATCAAGCACCTTGGGAGGGCGGCGTAGGCAGTCAGAGAGAGGGGGTTGATGACGGGGCCGTAGTAGATGATGGTGGTCATTGTGCTCTCAGTTTCACGTCGTCTCCCTGTCACCCTAGAAATTATAAAACCCTCTTGTGCCACTTCCCACCCATCCTCTCCTCGTCTTCCTCGTCAGGTCCCTCGTCCCTCATGCCCTCCCTCCGCCGCTCCTTCTCCTCCCCCTTCGTCCGCTCCTCACCCTATCCATCATCTCTCTCCGCCACCAACCCTTCCAGTATTCGCATCCGCGCAACCCCCATCCATCCCCGTCGTTCCTCCGGCTCCGCCACAGCCGAGCGTCGGGTCCTCGCAGACATCGAGTGGTGGCGAGTGTATGACGGCCAATGTGATCTCGACCTACAAGACCAAGCTCTCGAGGATGCCCAGGCACTGGATGGAGATGTCCCTCCAGGTGGCATGGTGACGCTCTCCGCCGGCGGAGGCTCCCTCGAGCCACAGGCGCCTCTTTCCTTACACAACTTCGCGTTGGATTCGATGCAGGTAGACGCTTCTAACTCGAGTCCGCAGTCACATGCTAACTGCGATTCCACAGTCTCTCCCCCCCAACGCACTTGCTGTCTTATCCATCGCACCATACTCCGGTAGCCGCCATGGTCGAGACTCGTCAGTAGAGTCTACACCAGAGCTGCCCACTGCACCACTTGAGACCGTCCAGCTTGGTCTAGCAAGTCCAGTGTCCTGTCCTTTTGGCGATCATCTCTCATTCCCGCCTTCGCTAGCGCGAGTAGGTCGGCAGGTTCACCCCTTGTTTGGTTTACGCTCGGTCTCGGCGCCCCTGTCTCACCAAGCCTCCCTTGAGCCCGACTTTGCGGATATGGGCGGTGACTCCTTCTCCCTCGATCAGAACCTATTCCAATAGCTAGGTCGATTCTCGACCCAGCTTGCCACCACGATGTCTGCGATGTCCTTCCACGATTCTCAATCTGATATTGCCTCTCGTGCGACTCTTATCTCTTCTTCATATCCACTTCTTCATCTTTAATGCATTTTTAACCCAACTTTTGCATATCATTCATCCTAGCATTCTCACGCTACTCCCTCATCCTTTACGTGAAGATTCCCCATGGATCTGGCGCGAAGATGGGCGGCCTCGGAGAAGCACTCTTGCTTCTCTGCTGTGTTTACTTTGACGATTTACGCTCGAGCGATGCCTTTGATGCCCTGCATATACTTTTTCCGTCTCTTACATATCGTGTCCTTGCCCCCTGTTGTTAAAGCCGCAAAGTTGGCTGTCTCCCATGCTTCTACCCATCAATATTGTAACGACTAGAACATGCGCACCTTTCCTGTTTTCTTGCTCTTCAATCTGTTTCATTCTTAACTGGGTACAATTTGTCAAGGTCCTGCCCCCCAAAAACCACATACAGTAAAATGTTATGTAGTAGTGCTGTGTAGACGGTACTACTGAATGTGACACGCTGGTCTTTTCGTGACTGGTCATCTCTGCAGCGGGCTGCGCGAACCCATGGTGAAATGTGGTCAAAGGGGCGACCCAAAGAACAACATTGAATTTGGGTGTGCACCAGAGATTTAAGCCCGACAAGATCGCCGATATTGTGGCCGAGTAGTTGGTACACTTGAACGCTGCAAGTCCTGCAGGCATTTTGACGAAGCGACGGAGGCGGCATGCTTATCTCTTCATCCCTGCAAAAATTGCAGGGCCCGACACTTTGCTCCACCGTGAGACCGCGATAGGTCCATATCGAAGTTGGATAGTTGGCGGCGGGTGTTGCGCGAGGCGGCCATTGGGCACCGATTGACCTGGCGGGGGCTGGCCTATTGTGCTTTGCTGCGACTGACCAAGACGCGCTTTCCACGTGCTTCGAATGACTGGGCTACGAGCGAGTAACTGATAGCAAACACGTTAGAAGGGGTAGATAAACAAGGAGGCAGCCAACCATTGATTTCTCTACGCCATCAGCAATGCTTTGGATGATATTCTCCACGACGGTACGGAAATTTCCATTTGGTTTGTCATCTCTGAATCGCATCATCCGCCACCGATTGTGTTCAGGGTCCCAATGCACTTCGACGATCCGATCGTCAATTTGTTCCCCAGAAATTTTCATCCTGCGATACCATCAAGCACAAGGGTCGACGGTGAACAAGAGGAAAACACACTTTTCCCACTCATCGTCCTCCACAAACAACTCATCATAAGGCTCATACTTGGGCTGTCCTCTTTCATCTCCGCAATATATATGGAGGCCAAAGAGAGGTTTTGCATGAAACTCGGGTTGGGATGGATTAGACTTTGACGGCGGGAAACGTAGAACGAGCTTGAAATCTATTGAATTCTCCGAGGGAGGCTTCCACTTCAGTCTACATTAGGGATGCTTTAGGCAACCCAAGTTTAACAAAGCTTCGCTCGTATACGCACATGTTCGAATCTGTAGCCGGAACGTACGGGGTCTCCCGGCAGGTATATATGAGGCCATCATTGCCGTGTTGTAATTTGGGTATTACCCGTCGGAATACGTCTTCGATACCATAGGAGAAGCTTATACCCTTGACCTGAATGCTGAATGTGCGTGAAGGAGTGAGCTGGGATAACGCCGCGGTCGCTTACTCGAAAGGTATGTTCTCAGCCATTCGAGGAAATTGTTCCCTAACTTTGCACCATGGTCTATAAAAACGCTCTTTCAAGCGCTACGTAGGCAATCAGCGAGAATGCTCGGATATATAACACCGGCATACTCCATATCGTTTGTCAAGTGATCGCGACATGACATTTTCATTGTCGAATACAAGACAATCGAATGCCAAATAGCGAAGCGTTTCCTGCAAGAGACAACCACAACGTTATATTGAGCTGTACGTCGCAAAAATTAAAGTTAGTACATACCTTCCTGCTCGTAGGCTCCACATCCACTACGAGCTCGCCGTCCAATATAGTGTCCATGAGAGAATCTCTAGGTCTGTCCGGATGAGGAAACCAGAATCCGGAAACTTCGTAGTATGTGTTGTGTCGGTCAATCTGAGTGGCGTCGATGGCCAAGTTAGGATAGAACGCGGTAGAAAGACCCACCAGATACACGACTTGACTTCCACTGCTTGAGTCAGTTTGCAGAAAGAATAGGACACGAACCCCGTCCGACTTCTCGCACACCCAGTAGCTGGATGAATGAATTAGCTATGCGATACGTGGCAGGGTAATATTTGAAGTACTCTCTGCGTTCGAGCTCCGCCAAGTGGTTCAGCGAAAAGCTGACAGGCTGACTTCCTGGGAACCTGAAGGGATTAAGCTGGCTGAAGGACCCACAACGCTGGCACAAAAACTCAGGAACGCACCGATCGTCGTTAAGTTGGCAAAGTCTTGCCACACGACTTTTAAGCCATGACTCTTGGTCTGAACCTCGTGGGACGCGAAAACCAGGGATATCCGGGATTCGAGACATTCGGGCTGACGAAAGTGTATACTAGACTTTCAAGAACGACGCGCCACTTGGGGGGGAACACAGATTTGAAGGTTAGACATACAAGTACTGAACAGCACGCGACATCCAACTTTTAAGTTGGGTCTCGCCTGCCTGTTGCACAGTTGCTTACGTAACCGGGTCATTTAATGAATGCTCTCCGTTACTCAAGCTAGTGAACACGACATCGCGATTAACTTGAAAACATGCCAAATGAGAGGAAAGACTAGAGTGAATTGAAATACGTTAGGGTTCTACAACTGTTCATGCTGCTCATCGGTCCTCAGCCCATTCCTTGAACAGGTTGTCAACAACTATGTTTTGGTCGAGAGAAAGATCGCAACTCACGTTCTCTTTCTTGATTTGCGCCTATTAAAAGACAGGGAAGGTGCAATTCAGTAAGTGCCTTTCAACCATCACTAGCAAGTAATGTACCTCTTCTTCTGGGGTGAAGTCGTTTACAATATTGAAGAGCTTTCGGATCTCCTCCGGAGTCTTGCCCTTGATCATGTTCGCAACGGTTTTGCACCCGACATCCCTCGGAGTGGTTTAACACGTTGAAATGAAAACGGAGGATCGATAAGACACTCACAGGAGGGACTTGATGTCAAGGTAGTTTGCAGCGAGAATGATCTCGAAAAGCATCTCCTGATCGACGGTGATAAACTTCTGGTCCCATTCACTGATGTCGGTCGTGCGCTTGCGTGTCTCATCCTGGGTCTGGTCAGAGTCTGCGCTGGGAAGAGGCTCTCCGCGATGGTGTTCGCAGTACTCCAGGACCTAGCCATGTCGATGATCAGTCGAGGTCGAGTGGCGCACGCACAAGGATCGATCGATCATCACAATATTCACCTTCTTGAGCACGCTCGAGGACACGTTGGGCAACGGAATGGGTTGATCACTCTCGCCAACGTCTGTCACCATAGGGAGTGGCTGAAAAGATGTGCCATTTGGAGGGGATAAAGGGCTTTACCTTCAAGCATGTTTTTGATGAGGACACTGCGCTCAACAACTTCCTTGTCGGCATGGAACTGTTCGTTGTCGGAGGTGACGAGGAGGACCATCTTGTGATGAGGGGCTGCGTGGAGGGTGGTGAGTGGCAGGAAACGGCCTCGTTTATGGTCACGCTGTGGCTGAACCGGCACTGAATAGCATCAACAACATGCTGCCCTTTGCTCGCATTTCCCGCGGCCCCCAGTTCGCCAGTGGTCCGTTCTCTCTCCTAGGTTGGTTTTTTTCTCCTCCACCCCACCCCACTGTCTCTCATCCTCCTTGTCCAGGAGCTGTCCGCACCGCAACAAAACGTGCCGGGGGTACCGTGCGCAATCACGGTGGCTCTCCCGGAAAACGTCTAGGTTTGAAGAAATTCTCAGGTAGCGCAGCTCCTCAAGTATACTGTACCCTTCATGCTGACTGGCCCAGATCAATATGTCGTCCCTGGCAACATAATCGTCCGCCAACGAGGGTCACAATTCCACCCCGGACAACACGTATGCCATCCATTGTCCGCTTCCGATGCACGACATACTCACTCGCCACAGGTCGCAATGGGTCGTGACCACACTATATATGCTACTGTACCGGGTTATGTTCGATTTTACAAGCAAAAGTGGATGCGAACCGAACGTAAATTTGTTGGCGTTGTCCTCAATCGTGGAGAAAGGCTTCCGCGCGATGAGGCGGCTCTCGGGCGTAGCCGATACTGTGGGCTCATGAATCTGACAGCACTCAAGACTACACCATCCTCATCCTTGACTTCGTGATACTTGACTAGTGCCGTGTTTGTTGTCCGCAGGAGATCGCACCGTCCAGGTCTACTCTTGGACACAACGCCGCTGTCGCCGTCGGATACCATTGTCGTAGTAATCAGCACAGGCTATAATTACCATCGCTTCTCTCGATATTCGTGAACGTTGCTCTTGGCTTTTCCCTACGTGTTGACTATCATGTCTCACCAGCTTAGTATCACGGCTCTGAAGCCGCAAGGTATGTAGAAGCCTTGCTCGATATGTTTGGTGAAGGAGGAATGGCTGAGCACATCAGAGATTCCCTCGGAAGACACAATCATTGCCCTCGGGAAAGAGCTTCTCGACTCCACAGTGACATGGAAGAAGGGGAAGTTCTTTGCAAGAGGCAAAGTCCTCACTTTATCCCGACGAAAGGGACCTGGCGACGGGGCCCCTTGGCACTGTCGGGTCAGCGAACACACAAAGGAGGACGCTACCTTCGACGAATTCTGGGGCAAACTTGGGGTGAACAAGGCAGCGAATGAGAAAGAGTGGGTTGTTCCTTCATATCGTTTGCCTTTATCTACGTGGCTCACTGTGCTATCAGGTTCATTGGGGTCGTTAAGAAAGTTGCTCAAGTGAAACGTATATCTGAAACGCAATCAATCTGGACTCTCTACTACACGTTTCCACCCCCTGTCTCTCCGCGTGTCTTTACCGTGCTCCAGACCGTTCACTTGGTCGAGTCTTCTCCAAAGTCAGGGTAAGTCATCGTTCCATCGGAGCCTTCTGATCTCTTCCAACGGTACGGACGCAGAATAGTTATTTCCATCCCCGTCGACTTGTCTGCGGACGAGGAGCTTGCGAAGATAGAAGAGAAGGGCACGAAGGGGAGATATGTCTCCGTGGAGCGTCTCCTTGAACTAGAAGATGGGAGAGTGGAGTGGCGAATGGCCACTTCCAGCACCCCAGGTGGCAGTATTCCCTCCTTTGTCTCAGAGAGTAGCATGCCTGGCCAGATAGCAGCAGTATGCGTGTCCATTCGTAACCACTGCCATATAATTCACATTGACCACAGGATGTCCCACATTTTCTCAAGTGGTTCCACACTGTACGCGAGAAAGGGGGCAATTAGCACACTAACCATGTTGCATAACTTTGTTCAACCAAGTATGGCATCGTCATTACCCGTCGTATGCTCTGCGGGCCTCTCACGCAAGCTCGAGATATCTCTCCACTAGAGGACAATCAGAGAAATGCTTATTATGTGATGCATTACCCTTACCTTCCCAGTTGGTCACCGCTTGGTTCCATAGATGCACCTCATGTTCTCTCGTTCCACCATAGTGTTCGACGAACTCGTCGCCAAAAATTTCGCGAGCAATACTGTCCGGTTTCATCATCTTTGCAGTCGCTGCTTCCAGTGAACATGGCAGCATGACAATCTACTCGGCCATGCCTGAGATTCGTGAGTCATCAAACCAATAACCATCAAACACTTGCCGTTTTCCGAGAGGGTTCGCTCAGGAATGTGCTCACTGGTGGTGTTGTCAGTTTCATTTGCCTTTCAATACCTCTCAAGCCCAATCTAAAGATAGCACTGAGGGTGAAATATGGGTTCATGTCTGCTCCTGGTACCCGGACTTCGAATCTCGTTGCCGCTGGCGGGACCGAAGGGGATGATATGATGCGGACTGAACACCCTCGGGAGTCGTAACCATATGTTACGGCGTTGGGGGCCCAGAACGCCTCTCCCCCAACCAAGCGCTTATACCCATTGATGGTAGGAACAAACTGTATAGGTTATATGAGGCATTGCCTCGGCTAACAACAATGTACCAGCTTACCATTGGCATCACTGAGAAATGAAATATCAGTCATGTTTACGAGCCCCGATAACAAAACCTAAACTTGCCATCTGGTAGCCCATCTAGTAATCCTGCCAGAAACTGTTCTCCATGCAGCGAGATGAATTTGGTATCTTCAAAAGCAGCATCTGGGCGCCCGTTGGGATGCTGGGGATTCGAATATGCAAACATATTTAATCCGGAGAGATCTTGGAGCGAAACATGAGTATGACTGCGAGGTGATGAGCTCGTCTGTCTGCGGTATGCATCCTGGTTGATGGCTCACCCGCTACATCCAGGCAACTGACGACTTGTCACGATCAAGATCTTGTGATGTCAGTGACAAGTCACTTACATTTCCCCATGGCTTTGCCATAAAGCTCGGAATAACCCCATGCTTCATTCCGATGCTCTTCGCCAAGAACTTGAACAATATAGCATTGTCAGCCATTCGTGGAGCCAAAGTGTAAGATAATGCGGTCTCTAGCACCCCCGGGCCAGTTTCCGTGTCTGCGATGTGTGAGCACTTAACATAGCTGTTGAGAGCCGGACTACTACGTACGATGTCCTTCTATTTCGATCCGGAACTTGGTACTTTCGTCAAATAATTCGTTGAAGAACGCCTGATTCAGCTGGGTGCGGAGAAGGGAGTATCCATGCACTTATAATCGTTATTCATTTAGGCTACTATTTGAAGTTAGGACCGAATGGAACCAACTGACTTCCGGGAGTGAGCGGCTGAAGCCCGGAGAACTTTTTCTGAGCAGCAGACTCGGCCGTCTCTGTGATTACATGTCAACATGAGTTACACTTTTTCCATGATACTTTACCTTTGAAGTTGAAATACTAGCTTGCATAAGTACAACACCCGTGATTTTATGACTGAGCTTACCTCGTACTCGACACCTGCGACACACTTTAGACCCATTTCCACGGCGCGCTCGCATGTTAAACGGAGGACGCCACGCGGGTCAACGCACAAGGGCTTCAAGGAGACTGGGTCCAAAAAGGAAACAAGAAAGAAGGGCACGTCGTTTTCCCATGGGATCCTACGATAGGTTGAGAGGTCTACTTGAGCCAGAACATCTCGGTAGCCATTTCCTCGGTTGGAGATTGTGAGTTCACGCGTGTAAACTGCATCATGGATGTCCCAACCGCTGAGTTAAACAAGCCGTGTCAAAAATAGCCAACAGTGAAGAGAGAAACACTTGATTGACAAGATGACACTGCAAAATCCAAAACCACCTGAAGATACAGCACTCAGGAACTTGGCCTTCGACTGCGAGTCCTTAGTCGATGCGGGTAATGGATTCAATCGCGCTCACCATGTATTTTCCTCGCAGAACACCGTCAACTGAACCAAGGTGATAAGGATCTCGACATGCCACGAAATCGATTGAAGTGAATCACCATCTATCCCTGTGCAACAAGATTAAACCAAGAGTAGTTCAAATCGAGGGCTGCAACCGACCTGCCACTTTAATCTTGGTATCATTTTGCAAAATATGTTCAAGGTCCTCGAGTGACTTGGGTACGAGAGTTGTGTTCGAGATATTGGCCATGATTTGTATCTACGAGGATCGTGTTGGGGTTACTGTAAGAAAACCCGGAGCTCTCGGAAAGCTGGAAACTACTAACAGTACTCCCATCTGCGGAATAAGATGGGTTATCGTCATCGCATAACCTTGCCAATCCCTGCCCAAGTCTCTTGTCTTTCTTCAATCAACTCTCGACAACTCCTCGTGGGTTCAGGTTCGTGACTATGATTGTCCTTGACGATGTGTTCTGAAAGCAACTGGATACATAGACGATGGCTCTGTCCGCCTTTATAGTCTAGACACATTCAAAGTCCTCAAAGCGATACGAGGCTTAGCACCAGTCTCCTCCGTTGCTTTCCACTCCCAGCCTCCCGCTCCTCACCTGTGGGTTGCATCTGGCCGACAGGTACATGAACATTGTTGTGTTCCTGCTCTTCACAGGGTTCATGCGGTGTTACTCAAGGCGCTTCAATTTTCTCTGAGGACAGACAAGCTTATCTTGACGTCTTCGGATGTCCTACAGATATTAGACCTAGGCATCGACGACTCCGATAATTTAGGCGAAGTGAGGTTTAGCGCTCGAAGGTTCAAGCCAGCTGTGTTGACCGCAGTGACTAGCTCTCTATAAACGTGAAAGGGACTAAGATGGCGTTTTGTACGGACTCTGGCTCGGTGGGCGTTGTTGATTTGCAAACCAGCGAAATCACGCGAATGAAACAGAGTCATAACAGTGTAAGTGCATCGTTCGTCTGAGGTCGATGCTTCACTCTTATTTCTAGGTGTGTGGTTCAGTCCGATTTATCCCTGGCCGTCCAAGCGAACTTGTCAGTGGGGGGTATGATTATGCCATGCTGCATTTTGACTTCATTCAAGGAAGCATGCTTTCTCGGGATGACTTGAGTAGGTTTTTTTTACCGATATCGACGCATTCGACAATGTACTGATTCCTGGCGCTCAGCGACGGTTCTTCCATCTTCCGGAGTTTCTTTGTCCCCGCCATTTATACACTCTCTATCAACATCATCAACTGGGATAATAGCTGCAGGCACTGCCGATGGACGCCTGTATATTGGTACCGGCGGCGAAAAATCATCGGAAGCCTCAGGTGGCCGACAAAGGCGACAACGCAGGTGGAAAGGATTAAAAATGGACGGCAGAATCATCGCAGATGTCGCAGAGGGCCCTATTATTGCCTTGTTTGTCCATTGCCACATCTCCTGAGGGATATGTATTCATCCTGTCTGCAGAGCTTTCACTGAGCCGCGAGAGTTGCTGACCTGCACACTCCTCGGTAAGGTCACTCAATACCAAATCTGCGGGTCAGCTGCAAGTGATACACTGAAATTGGAACCCCAATGGATAGGTGAAAGCAAGGACAGCTATAAGGTGAATTCGATCGCATTTTCGGGGGGGTCCATCATCATAGGAGGGTTCCAAAGAAATGGAACAGGTGTCATTGAAGTATGGTCTACTTGTTGAGTATTGTGTGCTGTAATCGAAGTGTTGGGCTGAACACATGATTGTGATAAGAAAAAAAAATCATTCCTTCTTCTTTTCCCCAAGTTCTGCTATCCGGCGAAGGTGAGAATCCCTCTCCGTCTTAAGCCTCTCCAAATACTTTTCGTCTGAAATACGGTGGCCAAACATCAAAAGTATGCGATCCATCGGTGAACGAGAGGCAGGCAATTCAGCCGGAGCTGATTGCATTGCCACGGGCGTGAAAAACACTGCCGGCGAACTTTGACCAGCGTCGGCGGAACTATGTATCATGTGTTGAGTTGGAGCGGCCGAATTTGCAGAGATGTAGCGTATTCGAACAATGTTGAACTCATTGAAACACCACTGGAGAAGTGTACACATCAATGCACCCGTTATGAGGCCGGGTGCTAGACCACGTCTACCCCCTAAAGTATACGATGAGAGGACCGACCAACAGCTTGAGATGACCTGGCGTACGTTTCCATGCGTTGAGAATGCCACCCGCAAGTCCGCCGCTTACTCCAGAGTCAAGCAAACAGGATGTCCGGATGTCAGTCCAAGACAGAGAAGCTGCCTCCTCCGGGATTGGAGTGCCAAAGGGGTGGAATAACCTCTGTCTGCGCAGTTGATATTGCCTTGCGGGAAGCATCAATGCCAGGAGTGGGCTAACCGCGTACTCCCGTATGCCTGTCAAGAAAGAAGGTCAATTGATCACAGCGTGGGGTCTCTAGTTTGGAACGGAACTGAAAAATGTCGCCGCGACAATTCCACTGTTCACAGCAGAGTAAAGGAGGAATTTGGTCGGTGCACCATGCTTAATGCCACCATAAAAGCCAGCAGCCACTCCACAAAGAGACGCTGGAGAGCAAGAGGTTAGAGTGGATGCTTGGTGCTCGTGAGCTGGCACAAGGGACGAACTCGCATGTTATGGCGACGCCCTTGAGGACTGTCTGTGGTGCTGATGAGTCCATATCGTGAGCAAGTCGAATTAGTGGAGAATTCGGTAGTTTCGTTGGCCGACCCAACTGGGAGGTTACCAGGGATAAACCACAAACGCGCAAGTCGCCCCACCAATGCTCCGAAATGCACTCGCCGCGTCTTCCCGAAGGCTACACAGGCTTTACTCCGGTCCTGCTCATGCCAGCACCTCGATCAGAACATCATACTTGATGCCACGGCGCTCTGCAGCAATGATTGTCACCACCGCCGCTGTATTTTTGTGGTACCTTTCAAGCAACCTTATCCAGAATGATGCAACACATATTCCGCCCTCTAAAGTCAGTCCCATGCATTCAAAGCACATCAATAGTACTGGAGTGGATGAGGACGGAGTTCTCTGTGCAGTGGTTTGGGGCTCTAACAAGTAAGGTGCACCACTAAGCAGCTGTGCTGGACCTTCATCCCCACCGGTAGGTCAAACCTCATTGATCCACAGTCACCTGGAATCAAGACCTTCAAAATCCCTGTTAATGCGAAGTGGCTGCAGAACGTAGTACTACGAGATATGGCTCTCCATGAAAGGCACGCAGCGTGTGTCGATGCTCGAGGTGACGTCTTTCAGTGGGGTGATGGGTTTTTCGGCTCGAAATCAGAGACAAAGACACCAAAAGCAACTCTTCGTGGCAAGGTAGGCCCCCCTAAGTTCGAAGTATCCATGTTCACTGCTTGTACTTTACAGAATATCACCAAGGTACAACTCACGGGGTCTCGTGTATATGCGCTCTCGGCCTCCGGGAGAATTTATGTCTTCTCGGCAAATGAGGAACGGCAACAGCTACCCATACCACGGACAGCTTCCAGAACGCCTTGGTGGATATCTGGTTGGATTGGGCGAGAACAACAAACCATAGATTTTGTTGAGATCTTCCCAAAGGAGAAGCTGAACCGGGGCGAAATGTCGGTCTTATTGTGATGACCAACTTCAGGCAACTTATTGCTTTCTCTAGCTTCATCTCGATAGCTGCGGGTAACAACCACCTTTTAGCGTTGACGTCAGAAGGACGCACGTATATGCACCCCACGAACAAAGATGCGAACTCGCATGGGCAACTCGGACTGCGAACTTTTGAAATTTCCGCACCTTCGAGCCTAATGGACGCCCCAGACCGTTCATATATCACTGTCGAACTTGTTCCACGATCAACCGTGGACTCTTGTGCGAAGCCGTCCCTGTCCCCTCGAGAATCTACTCCTTCGATCGTTGCGAGTGAGCATCTGAATGTGATTGATGACCGTCATATCAGATTTAGCGATGCTCTATTCGAAATACCAACATTGAGGGGCGTCAAGGTTTCCCAGATTGCAGCTGGCGGTCGGAGCAGCTTTGTCAATACCAGTTCGGGTAGGGTGCTTGGTTGGGGTGCAAATGAACATGGGCAAGTCACAGTTGATCTTTGGCTTCCTCCAATACTTACTGGCGATCAGGCAGGTTGGCCTTGGATCAGGCATAACTTTGGACACGATAATTGTCCCGACAGAAATTGACCTGACCAGCAATATTCCTGTTTTTACGAAATCAAGATGTCTTAACATAGTCGCCGGTCAGCTGATGAATGCATGCGCCGTAATTCTGGCTGAACTTCTGTTGTAGGCGGCGACCTAACCTACTTCGTTGTGGAACGGAATGTGCGAGAATCACTTGCTTATGTCGACATCCTCTCCTGTGGTAACGGTCAATGGGGTGGTCTAGGCAACGGCTCCCTTTCCACTTTTCAAGGTAACCCCGCCCGTGTAAAGAATATCAGTGGTCTGCGTGAATGTGAGTAAAGATGCCATTGATAGTTGATGTTCTGATCACTACTGTATACTAGTCGACGAACAGAAACAGGGGCTGTCACCAATCATCCCGCACGCCATCTCAGTCTCACCCACTGGTCACGTTTTGTTGTCTATGGATACTCAGTTGCACGCCGGTCCAGGAGGCTCAAGCCGAGACCTTGTGACCTGGGGCCTTAACCATGATTACCAACTAGGGACTGGAAAGAGGACAAGTCTCAATGCACCCACTACGCTGGAGAGACCCGAAGGTGGTCGCTTCATCTTAGCCAAACGCAAGGCGACGGTGAGGGATTTGTCAGGAAAGGTCTGGAGGAAAAATGTTGAGGTCGAGCAATGTGCGATTGCTGGCTTCGGTAATAGTGTTATTTACTGGAAGATCCCTTGAGGTCGCGATGACCTCCTTATGCGCATGGTGATGGAGCGGGATGAATCGCGACTTGCGAGTTTGTGCCATCCCAGTCCAAATCCACGTGCTGGAACGCGTGACACGTGATATTCACGTGACTGTGTACAGGTCGTTTCCCTGATCAGCTTTTTGGTTCGCCCATCGGCACATCACCATGACTAGGGAGTTACAATCAAAAGATCTTCAAGAATGCATGTACGAATCCGCTCTACCACCAATAACCATGAACACTGATATGCGCAACTTGGACAGAAATCTTATACGGGAGATGACAACGATTATCGACCCGGCTGACGACTACCTCACCATCACTGCCGCCGAGGAGCAGATGAAAGTCAACTATGCCAAAGCCAAGAAAGAGAACGATGAGGCATATGCCAATCTTAAGTGTGTGTGCTGCCTTACTACGCAGTTGTGCTCGTGACGACCATCACTCGACAGCGCTCTCTCGTTTGTTGGACGCGGCACGGAAATCATCGACGCGACCACCCAGTGTCCCAACGGTGGAACAACATGCTGCGCGATTAAACGAATTCGACGCTTCGCGGATTTCTCTTGCAAAGGCGATACGGGATGCTGAGAATTCACTGGCGAGCAAGGAAGCGGAGCTTACTGCTCTGAAAGAGACCGCACGGAAGCTAGAGGAGTCTGATCCAGCCCAGGACCATCAGCGTGAATTGGATGGCTTGACGTGAGCTCGTGCTGGGGTTGACTAACGATGACGTACTGATGCCTTTCACCTAGGCTACGGCTAAGGATATATAAAGGGATGGGATTTGAGCCCATCTTACACGAGGACGGCCAAGTGGCGAAGATGCTTATTCGTGAGTAGCCACTCTCGTGAGAAATCTTACACTGATGCTGATGGGTATGATTAGGTGGAGAGTCTGGTGATGTTCATTGTGCGATGCCCGATGAAAACGACTTCCAAAAAGCAGAACTTGCCTGGGGGTTGGCAACTTCATGACATCAATAGTGATCTAGTTAGGTGACAGGTTATCTAATTCTCTCCACTCCAGTGCTTCTTGTATTATTCATTATTGATCATAACTCATCGATCTGTGTGTAAAGGATATAACAATAGACCGGAAACGAGAATAGCATAAGATCAATATACATATCTAAAATTCACGAGAGCTGGTGCAAAGCCTACGAAAGCGGTTCAGTCAAACAGTATCACAAGTCATCATGGAACCGACCTGTGCTGCTGGCTTGACAACCCATATCTTCTTGTCTTTCGACTTTTCGCCTATTTCCCGCACTTTGGCTTCGATTGCGTTCTTTTTGATCTTGTAGATACGAAGATCTTGGTGAACACTCTCGACGAGAAAAGCAAGGCTGGGGGTGGCAAGGTCAGTTATCTTTGCAACTAATATGCCCAGGTGTGCCTCAGGGAAAGTTGTTTTTGGCGCGGAGCTCGTCGTGCGCTTTAGAGCTGATGGAGCCGTTGCACCAGCCGGAGGTTGGACCACACCAGACAAAGACGGTACAGCGGAAGATGGATCGACTTGACCATTCTGTCCTTCCTCAGAAACAACGGATACAAAGGTGAATGGGTCAATAGGATGTGGCGTATCTGCCGACAAACAGACTAATTAATTTGGTGGCAGACGCAAAGCAAGGACCGCGCTCACCATTCAGAAGTTGTATACGATATGCATTAAAAGGATCATATTCACAGTGGCTGATGTGCGATTCCCAGAATGGACCTTTCACGTAGGGTACGAGTTGCACCACCACTTTTCGCCTCTTGTCTGACTGCTTCTCGAAGTTTTCGGCTTTCCGTTTCGGTGGGGGCATCGACAGATCCAAAGGTGGGGGCGACAAGTCATCTAGGTCGAGAGGTGACCGAGTTTCATCGTCATCGTCAACTAGCCAGCTGTCCAAATCTGACTCCGCATCTTCAGCGTCTGGCTCGTCATCTTCTCCGTCGTCTACCACATCATCTGCATCGCCTGGGCCCTCGTCCTCCCATTCCTCCCCACTATCATATCCATAGTCATGGGCCAATACATCACGCTCGAGTGGTGTGCGCGGACCCACTATGCGAGAGTTACGGGTCCATGTACCACAATACCCTGGGCGTGAGTCTTCGTGAAAGATGAGCACTTTGGCTGGGAAGACTTGGCGGTCTCGGAGAACAGAAAGTAAATGACGGACTTGTGTCGGATCACCTGCGATCTCAGCATCGTTAAGTCGCGACACTGTATCCCGGACGTTACGAGGGTTGTACATCTCGAGCGAGGACACCTTGCGCGATCTTAGGCAAAAACTACCGCTCTGGCGAAGCTCCCCGACAAACTTCCACAAAGTCGCAGGTGAATCGCCCAGGGCGGTCGAAACCGCTGTCTCATCGGATAACATCCCAGGATCCAAGATTCCTTGCACTGTGATGGCATCGTCAACGACGATAGCTTCTTCCTGAGTTATGCCGGTCGTCCAATTGCGCGATCTCCTCTTGCCCTCCAAGAACCAGTTGTGCGGTGCAATTTGCGCGTCCTTCTTCAACACGAATGGCTTGAACGTCCTTTGAAATTCGCTATCCACCAAAGGGTCAGCAGAGGCACCCAAGTCTTTGGTGGGTGAATCCTGAGCAGAGGGTTTGGCTTTTCCAAAGAAATTAGCCATAATCGTGCGGGATCTGTCCTGAGCTTCCTTCTGTTTCTTTTCTTTCTCAGCTTTTGCAGCCCGTTTCTCTTCTTTATCTTTGATCTGCGACAAGATCTGAACACCGAAAAACCAGAAAGAACTAGCGGCGAATTACTTTGGCAGCTTTCTCGGGATCGAGAGCCTTTTTCATTCGCCCCTTCGGAGCAAGGTTCTCAGAGAGCTATGGTAATATCAGACCTGAGCTCCAGAGGACAAAGATGTTCAAGAAGCTCACCACTTCGCCATCGGCTACGTTGGTGGGTGCGTCTTTTGATGTATGATCCTGCGAGGAATTCCCATTAACACTCGCAGAGACAGTACCAGGTTCAGATTTGTTGATATCCTTCGCGGGAAGCTTAATGGCACCCTTTGGATCGAGAATAACGTCTCTTTCGGCTTGGGAAAGACTCTCGAACGCTGCACGCAAGTCCGCACTTGCCTGTTTATCGTCAGAAAGTTCGTTTGCAGCACAGCACGAAGCCATCGCGTACCTGGATACGTTCGGCTAGTCTTGCGTCCGCGCTGTCTCTAGCAGATTTTGGCAGCCAGTCTTTGTAGGCGTCTTGTACTTCCCATCGCCAAACACAGACTGCCGTGGGAAGTTTCTGACCCAAGGGGGTGTCGAGGCCGTAGTTAACTCTAGTCATCACCATCTTAATTGCATGCTCCACTACTGGAAGGGGAAGATTCGATTCAAGACTCAAACGGTGAGCATCCTCGATTTCGCCTGGGCCTGGGAGTAAAATTGAACGGATCTGTTTGGCCAAAGGAACAATACTCTTGTCACTAGGTCGGGTTAGCAGCGTTCACGGGAGCACTGGATCGACAGCGTACCTCTCCTGGGAGAGTTTGACTATGAGAGGCCTGTGTTCCTCAGGTATGCTAGTCAGGGGCTGATCTTGGTTCAAGACACGCAAGTCGAGCATCTCGCGAAATTTCACAATTTCTGGTTGAATATTAACATAGGTACGCGACGCCACGCATCATGCTTACCTTGCATGGTCTCTGAACCCTTCTCAAATGAAACTGGCTTTTGTTTGAAGATGACTTTGCCGTTCTTCAGCTCAGCGATGGGGTTTTTGTGTGCTGTTGCGATAGATAGTTAGCCGATACAAGAGATCCACGGTGGTCATGCGACTCACTGGACGACGTAAACGCGCCAGAGGTAGCTAAGACACATTCCTCGACAAAACAGACACGCTTTTCGTCGCTGCACTCACCGACATTTGGGGCGGGGAACGCCATGGCCGACGTGAAGAGAGCGTGCTTCGAGTCGCGTCTGAGCACTCGTGTCGTGATGGAGGGCGTGGGAATCGCTTTGTCATACGCGATTTTGGGTCACGCGTTCCCGACGCGTCTCTGTAACGAGCGAGTTTGATGTTTGCAATGGCTTTCTTCCAGCCTCAGCAAACTGGTAAGACGGTGCCAGAATCCAAACAGTCTGCAGTACCTCCATTGCAGCCTTGGGTGGAAAAATAGTGAGTACACTTCCCCGCACGATCGCTGATCTGACTACATCCCCGCCGCCAGTCGTCCACGGACCATAGATGACATCTCTGCCCAAGAACACACGGTGGCTGTATTACGCAAGGCACTGTCTTCTACTAATGTCGGTTTCCGTCCCCTGAACGGCTTCGCCCCTCTGACCATCTCCGCAGCTCCCTCATATGTTGTTCTACGGCCCTCCAGGAACTGGAAAGACATCCACGATTCTTGCGTTGTCGCGACAGCTTTTCGGGTGCGCAATGTATCGGCTCCTATCGATCGTTAGTTTACTTGACTTGTCGTTGCTTTCCAGTCCAGACAACTTCCGAGAGCGCGTACTCGAACTGAATGCATCGGACGAGCGAGGTATTTCCATTGTCCGAGAGAAGATAAAGGCATTCGCCCGACAAACGCCGAGGGCGCAAAAAGTTGCCTCAGACGGCAACTCGTACCCGTGCCCACCCTACAAGATTGTCATCCTTGACGAAGCTGATTCAATGACTCAAGACGCTCAGGGTGCCTTGCGACGTATCATGGAAACATATGCGCGAATAACTCGCTTTTGTCTCGTTTGTAACTATGTCACACGGTCAGTGCACTTTAGTTTGCCTTCCTGGCACCTCTAAGACCGCGTCATTCAGCATCATCGAGCCCCTGACCTCGCGCTGTTCAAAGTTCCGATTTACCCCTCTAGACCCGTCATCAACGTCGTCTCGACTCGTGCACATCGCCACTGAAGAACATATCAATGTCACTCCTGAGGTCGTAACCACACTTATAGATACTTCCAATGGTGACCTTCGCCGATCAATAACATATCTACAGTCTGCTTCTCGACTATCTGCATTGACGACCCCTCTGACGCCAATTACCCCACAAGATATTGAGGAAATTGCCGGTGTGATCCCAAACGCAGTTGTGGACGACTTTGTGCGAACCCTCGGAGTCGACGTCGGGGGTGATATACAAATGGATGACATCCCGGCGTCTCCTAAGCGAGAAAGCTTTGACGCTATCCGGAAGAAAGTCAGATCTATGATGCGGGAAGGCTTTTCTGCTTCGCAACTACTGGTACAGGTCAGTACAGCAATCACGTCGTCTTGTATGCTACTCACGAGCGAGCCAGTTGCATGACAAAGTAATAGTCCATCAAACATTACCCGCTCGACAAAAGGCCAAATGTGTAATAGCAATAGCTGAAGCTGACAAAGCTCTCTGTGATGGCGCAGATGAAGAACTGTGGGCGCTCGAAGTCGCCTTGCAAATTCACAAGGCTTTAGCATCGTAGCCAGTCATAGATCATACGTTGTCGATATTCTGCAGGTCTACTCCGCTATCATTCTGCTTCGGTCGGGGCGCAGTATATAGTACTTATACAATGAAAACGAGGTTGATTCAGATGTCATGCACGTAAAAACATGTGGGACAGACAGACGAGACGACGATCCAACAGCGCTGCTCTCTACCTTGCGTATCATATATCCTCTCACCGAATACCGGCGGTTGCCTTTTGGAGAGCTCGCTTAATACCAAGCTGTGCTTTTCTGAGCTCATCAGCTGTGGAGTCCTCGATCTCCAGCTTCTCGAGCGCACGGGCGAGCTCAGATTCAACCTGCTGCTTGGCTCCACGCTTGAGTTTCATACCAATCTCCGGCGAGGTAATGGTACCCTCGACCTGGTGAATGTACGCCTCAAGGTCAGATTTCGCTTCATGACGTGAGGAGAATTCCTTGTCGGCTTGCTTGTATTGCTCTGCGTCCTTGATCATCTGGTCAATCTCAGCAGCGGACAATCGGCCAACGGAGTTGGTGATGCCTGGAAGAGGCTAAGCACGTAATAGATGAGTTAATCATGAACGTACTGATGGATGCTTTGCGGCCGGATGCACGGTCCTGAGCCGACACCTTCAGGAGACCATTTGCATCAACCTCAAAAGTAGTTACTAGCTCAGCTTGACCACGAGGCATAGGAGGAATGCCGGTGAGCTCGAATTCACCAAGCAAGCGGTTGTCACGGCACTGGGTACGCTCACCCTCGTAACTGACGAAGAAATCTCAGTGTTCGGGGTTCAGCAGTGCCACGGTACCAAGGCTTACACTGGGAAAGTGACAGTGGTTTGGTTGTCCTCGACAGTGGTGAACGTTCTCGATTTGTTGGTGGGGATGGGGGTATTCCGAGGAACGACGACTCCGAAAACGTCACCTTGCATAGCAACACCAAGCGACAGAGGAGCAACATCGAGCAAAACCAGATCACTAGTTTTATCAGAAGTCTGGCCGGTGAGGACAGCGGCCTGAACAGCAGCACCATAGGCAACGGCCTCGTCAGGGTTGATTGACTTGTTCAACTGACGACCGCCGAAATATTCGGAGACGAGGGACTGAATTTTTGGGATGCGAGTTGAACCACCGACGAGAACGATGTCGTCAACCTTTTCACGTGGAATCTTAGAATCCTTGAGGACTTTCTCGACAGGTTCAAGGGTCGATTTGAACATGGCAGCGTTGATTTCTTCGAAACGAGCACGTGTTATGTTTGCGGAGAAGTCTTCGCCCTTTCCGATCATCATGAGAGGGAAGCGATGGAACGAACGCGGTTGCAACGGACCTGATACAGGGAGTCTACTTCAACAGTCGTTTGCGTGACACTTGATAGAGTGCGCTTCGCACGCTCGCAAGCACTCCTCAGGCGCCGGAGAGCACGGGGATCCTCGGATATATCGTGCTTAGTCTTACGCTTGAACTCGTTTTTGAAGTGTTCCAGGAGTGCATTGTCGAAGTCCTCACCACCCAGGTGAGTGTCACCAGCCGTAGCCTTCACAGCGAAAACACCACCACTGATGTTGAGAAGAGAGACGTCGAAAGTTCCACCACCAAGGTCGAAAATCAACACATTCTTCTCGGCCTTTGATTGGCGATCGAGACCGTAAGCAATAGCCGCCGCAGTAGGCTCATTGATGATGCGAAGGACATCAAGCCCAGCGATAGCGCCAGCATCCTTGGTAGCCAGGCGCTGTGAATCGTTGAAGTATGCTGGCACGCTGTAGAGGTATGGTTGGAAAGATAGACCGACGCGATGGCATATTTAGCTCACGTGACAACGGCCTTTTTGACTGTCTTGCCAAGCTTGGCCTCTGAGATCTCCTTCATTTTCGTTAGGACCATTGACGAAATCTCCTGAGGCGTAAAAGTCTTTTCCTCTCCCAGGTAGTTGACCTTGATCAAAGGAGAACCCTCTTTTTCGACAACCTCGAATGGCCAGTGTGCCATATCCTAGAAATCGATGGATATGTACGCTACCACGAAATATGGCGAACTCAATTACCTTCTTGACGTCAGGATCGCTGACGAGATGGATCAGAACTCGCGTAATATTCCATTCTGTGGACGACTCACTCGTAACGGCGGCCGATCAGACGCTTGGCATCGAAGACGGTGTTACGAGGGTTCATGGCAGCCTGATTCTTAGCCGCATCGCCGATCAGACGCTCTTCAGTTGAGAAGGCGACGTATGACGGTGTGGTCCTGTTACCCTCTATGACCAGGAATTAGTATCATAGTCAGCATGAGTAGCTTGGAGCAGAATGCTCACGATCGTTGGCAATGATTTCGACTCGATCATTTTGCCAGACACCAACACATCTGAAGAGATGTGAGTACCAAGACCAACATTATGGCACGATACATACGAGTAGGTTGTACCGAGATCGATGCCGACAGCGCCGTCGAAAGCGTCGTCTTCCATTTTTTAGTTTTTAGGGTTTGAAGAAAGGGAAGGTGTCGTGGTGGACAGGGAAGAGCAGAGACAGCAATGAAAAAAAAATCGATAGTGCTGAGGTAAGCTCATCCATCGTATGTAGAAAATTATTACACCGCCACTGGTCCGCACCTTTCCTGACGATGGCAAGCCGGACATTGAGACCATCGCTCACAACGACGAAATGTCTACCAAAACTCATCAGGTCGATGCACACTGCTCCTGGAAGCGAAATGACCTTGCAGTCTCAGGATGACTGGCGACTCATGCAGGAGAACAGAGCCCGGTTCAAGCTTCTCTGTACGCCCGTTTCTTCTGCTGGTCATTGTTGAGGCTTAGCTCTTACTGCAGTCCACTTGTTCAGCGAGCATGGCTCGACACAGACCCGGGAAAATACCTATCAACCTCATCATGCATATACCCGCGCAGTTGGTCCTTCGCATGTCACTGTATCCGCCCTCATTGCCGCCGGCGCGCATCTCGGCCATTCAAGATCACTTATGAACCCACATTTCTTGCCCTATGCCTTTGGAGTCCGTGCTGGCCTTACTATCATTGACTTAGATCATACTGTCCCGCTTTTACGGCGAGCAGCTAGCGTTGTTGGAGCAATAGCCCAGCGTGGGGGCACCATACTTTTTGTCGGCACACGTCCGGACCTCCGAGAAATTGTCCGTAACGCAGCGAGCAAGCTAGAAAATCAAGGATATCACATCGGGGAGCGGTGGCTGCCTGGAATCCTCACGAACAGAAGGCAGCTCTTCCCATCCGGAAGTCAAAAATATCTCATTACCCCCGACCTCGTTGTCTTCTTCAACCCAATGGCCAATATAAACGCGATACGTGAATGTGCTATACAGCACATTCCGACCGTTGGCATCGTGGATTCCAACGTCGATCCTCGTGTCGTTATGTACCCCATTCCAGCCAACGATGAAAGCCCACGTACTGCTCAATTAATATCTGGAGTGCTTAGCACCGCCGGGAGAGAAGGTATTCTCGCCCGGCAAGGGGAAGAGAAGGAGTTGGAGCGTCAAACAGACCGGATGATGATCTTGGAAAAACTCTCAAGTCCAGAAGCGTGATGTGGCTCTGTATCCTTCGTGTCATATCTATCTAAATCCCGTCTGTTCTGCTTGCACATCGAACCAATACTCTAAGCTGCTCTTGAGCATGTAATCAAGCAAAAACGTCGTCGGACTTACGTTCCGCTGCCGCTAGCGCCCTGATATTTCCACCCAGTTTGTTGATGGTTTCGGTGTACTCGTCTTCTTCCACACTATCGAACACAATGCCACCTCCGGCCTGGAGGTACGCAATGCCATTTTTAAATGTCATCGTCCGAATAGCAATGCAAGTGTCCATGGCATCATCTGCAAAATCAAATCGACCTACACCTCCGGCGTAGACACCACGTTTTTCCTGTTCCAAACTTGATACAATCTCGATCGCCTTGATCTTGGGTGCGCCAGAAACAGTGCCTGCAGGGAAAATGGAGCGAAAAGCATCGAATCTGTGTTGTTTCTGCAATTCTGTTACCATATCCTCGTTGCACATTACTCACTTACCTCGTCAGGCCATCCCGCAATAATCCAGAGACCTGTGAGGTAAGATGAATAACGTGACTGAACTTCTGAACCTGCATGAGGTGGTCGACTTTGACGGTCTCTGGTTTGCATACACGATTGACATCGTTTCGTGCAAGGTCGACAAGCATGATATGTTCTGCTTTGTCTTTCTCAGATGTAGTCAGTTGTTCCGCCAGTAACTTGTCCTCTGTACTGCCATAGATTCAAACACGACCAAGCGAGGACGGAAGGTACGAACCATTGAGCGTTTGGCCTCTTTTCGTGGTACCTGCGATAGCATGATTGTAGACCTTGTTGGCCTCTACTTTACAGAGTGTTTCCGGGCTGGCACCGACAAGCTGCAGGTCTCCACAGTCCAGATAAAACATGTACGGACTAGGGTTCACCCGGCGGAGGTGACGGTACGCGTTGAAGGGGTGAATATCTGTGGGACGTGCAAGTCTTTGCGACGGAACAGCCTGGATGATGTCACCCGCGACGATGTGTTCTTTCAGTCGAGTTACAAACCCTTCGTAACCTTCCTTTCCGACATTTGAGACAGCCTCATTTCCAAGTCGGATTGGAGTTTGAGGAACTTCCGGGATGGAGGGTGACAGAAGAGCTTTGGCAAGTCGGCGTACTTTGGACTGTGCGGTTTGATACACGAAGGACAAATTTGCTGTCCCTGCATCCCTCGGATAGAATACGTGCGAGACGACCTTGAGTGTTTGGAAAAGATGGTCAAATATGAGCAGTGTGTCCGCTATCATGAATGCGGCTTCTGGGATACCAAGGGGATCCCGCAGCCCTCGGGCAGTTTTTGGTTCGAAATATTGGATGCAGTCATACGAAACATAGCCTATAGCACCACCAGTAAAGGTCAAAATTTCGGGGACCTTGATGTACTGATATGCTGAAAGTTCTCTTTGGAGTGCCGCCATGGGATCCCCTGTGATTTCTTCATTAGGACCAGTCTTGATGACCTTGATTGGATCTGCAGAAGGCCGAGTCCGTCTTTCTATGCATACTGAGAGATGCAACGCACCTGCACCAACGAAACTGTATCTAGCAATGTTTTCTCCCGCGATCACAGATTCGAGCAGGAAGCTGTACTTGGAATCTTTTGCAATACGGAGATACGCCATGCATGGGGTGATGAGATCTGCAGGAAGCTGGATGAAGATTGGTATACAGTTTCCTCGTTTCTCCCGAATAATGAGCTGCTCCACCATCGCGAGCGGCGGATATGCGTTCAACTTCTAGATGAACGAGCGGTACAGTTGACAGTGATGCCAACGTGGTACCCGATGCAGCTCACCTGCGGATCCGTCGACATGGTTTTCGAGGGACGAAGAGAGCGAATTCTGCCGGATGCTGGGGATAAGATTACAGCTGGCGAGGTGCTTATGTAGGAGACAAATATCACGTATCACGCTCCGAGCATTTCCGCGCAGCCGTCTAAACACCACGGCGAGACAGCACAGGCAAGCACCATAGAGGTGTCCCACTGCACATCCTTGCTCATCATAGTTTGATCGCCGCAGCTTTTACGTGCCATCGGTAACTCATCATTGAAACATTGGCCCGGGAGCACCCACTGGAGGCCAGTTTCCCGACTATAATTGACTTGACCAAGTCCCCGTGCTCACGGATCCATCTCTTTACAGCCCGGTGATGATCACGCCAAGGTTCTCGTGTGACCAAACCGACGACACTGTCATCGTATCACTGTACTGCCCCTCAGTCCGGGTAAGCTCTGGGTGATGGCATCGCGATGTTGCTACATATTCGTGTCTTGTATTCAGGCGTCCGACGTTGAAATAAATGTCGACGATACATTGTTGACCGTCCACATCAATCCTTATTTTCTTCGCCTGCACTTTCCTCATGCGGTGGTTGAAGATGACAGTTCGACTGCACTTTATGATCCAACCACAGGGTACTTGACCATCACTTTGACCAAGGCTGTTACAGGGCAGACATTTGCGGACTTGGATTTACTGGCCAAGTTGTTGGCCCCTCGGTCATCGCACCCTCCACCTGCGCCATCAATCGAGGTTCTCGAGTCTCCACCAGGAGAAGACAGCGTTGGTGAATTGTCCCGCCGAGCAACACGGTTGACGCTGGAAGATGAAGATGAATTTCTAAGAGGTAGCATGGACTAACTGGTTACTGAGTCACAAGTTCCAGCTAACCGCTCTTATTTTAGCTGCAGAAAACGACTGGCAGGTGTTTCAGACTGTTCCAGAAGCAGCGGAAGGGCTCCATTCATCAAGGAGATATTATGGTTTTCTGAACAAGTACACCGGCTACTTCATGCATGTTACCCACGCCGAGAACGAGATTAACGAGCTGGGCTCCGATGCAGAAAGTTGTGATCTTGATGACCGACGGAACCTCCGAATTACGCATGAAAATGCAAAGTGGGACGAAGAACACTATATGTTCGTTGATTCGCAATGTCTGAATGCTAAGCCAAATCCCACAGTTATATAGGGCGGATTACGCTGACGATGAATATATTCAAGAACTCATCGCTTGGCAAGACCCTGCGAATGACTCGGAAGTCGTGTACACGGAAGACGAGAAAATGGAAATGCTTCGTCTTCCGCGCAAGGAGTGTAGGTCATGGTCTCATAAACCGGTGGTTAGGTGAATGCCAACTGCTTCCAGATATAACGGATGGGATCCAAAGGCGAAACCTCTACCTGACATTGATCACTCTCCTCTTCGCTTATGCCTACGATAAACGAACTACCATGCACGATCCAACACCAGAGAGCGCCTGGACAATTTGTTCACTAGTGCCAGCCTTTTCTGCGCTCGACCCACCTCCGTATACATCCACGACGTCGGACATCACAGGGGTCTCTCGGTTACTATTCACTGACGAAGAACTGGTATCGACTTTGGCAACCTCATACAGGCGTAGCCTTGCCTTTCCTTTATATCGCTCGTTTCAGCTGTCAGAGGCGTGCCGAAGAGACATCGCTTCTTACATGGCACAAGGTAAAAGAATGATAACGAGATCTTTATTAGAGATGAAACGAATCTTGGATCACCATGAGGTCTACTATGTTTACAGCAGAATCTGGCTGGACGATTTTTGCGTGTGGATTCAGAGTTGTGCCAGGTAAGCATGATTCGGTTCGCGTCAGGCCATCTCTAATCTCGACGGCGCTTTTAGTGACAACGTGCTTGAAGGACTGGCTAGCAAGCTGGCCACATTGCTGGTACCGAAATGTGCAATCAGATGGGAGCTTGCGCAACTAGAAGAAGCGACGCGGTTCGCAATCTGTAGGACTAGTGACAGTGACGATGAATCGACAGAGTGACGTTGGGCCGTCTGGAAGAAAAATGATGCTATTCATTCTCGCGCTGTTCGCTTCGAAGGGAACGACTGGGATGGTTGATACCACACCACTGCTTGGCACCGAATGCGAACAGATCGGAAATGATGGGGACCCACTACCACCGCCATTTCCCACTCCGGCTGGTGCACAACATCGAGGAAGGTGATAGAAATAGACGTGGGTGAAACAAGAATTTGGCCGGGCCGTTCCAGCGCTATCTGGCAGTACTCCACTGCCGAATCACGAAGCTCTGCATGCGTAATCCTATCTTGGTGGCGAGTCGTGGACGACATGCCAAAAATTAGGTTGTTGAATCAAACGGACGTGTCAGATCAAAAGCTGTTGCCTGGGACATAGATACGATGGATGCACGATG
>QGOH01008455.1:0-10259 GCA_003313155.1 Boletus sp. MG95
ATACTCGGATCGAGACGTGAACATTCGGTCTTTAACTCTGCATCAGTAGTATGAACTGACGAAGCTAGCATGATTGCATACACGGTTCCTCTGCCCCTTTAGTCACAAGATCGTCAATCATTACCCCCATGTATCCATCCGCACGGGTGACAGAAAACGGGGGTTGATTCCGTGCGGCGAACCCCGCATTAATGCCAGCAATGCAACCTTGTGCTGCAGCCTCCTCGTACCCCGTTGTCCCGTTGATCTGCCCAGCGAGGAAGAGCCCCTAGCGGAAGGTAAAGAGACGCATCAAAGGTGCAGGCGGCGATCTACCTTGATCCTTTTGGTCTCGAGCGATGCTGTGGACTGTATTAGGAGAATGTGAATTCAAGACATGACTGTGACTCACGCTTAAGCTCCCGGGGATCAATGTGGTCATATTCAACTCCATACGCAGGTCGAACCATGCGGACATTTTCTAGTCCCGGAACTGTACGCATCATAGGCTCTTGCAGCTCCTCAGGCATGGAACACGACAACCCATTGGGGTATATCAGGTCTGCAGTAGGCTTAGCGCGGAATCATCTGCCAGTAAATTGATACTAACCGGAATCGTAGCCTTCGGGTTCCAACCATACCTTATGATTACCCTTGTGTCCGAACCGAGTGACCTTGGCCTCGAGAGAAGGGCAGTAACGTGGACCTGATAAAGTACAGTCAAAGGACAGAGATGTGCATTGAGTGGATGTTTACCTTTCTTAGTCTCTTGGATGTGAACGCTTAAATGCATGCTCTCCTTGATGAGTTCGTGGGTTTCGGGGGTGGTATGGGTCATATAGCATGTAATCTGGTTATGCTAGCAGCAGGGACGGGTATCAAAGCTCGAAGGACGGGGCAGCTAAGAGTGATAGTGATCATACCTCATTATCTACTTTATGGTTTAAAAATGAGAATGGATGTGGTGGGTTGTCGCCCTCTTGTTTTGCTAGCCGACTGAAATCTATCGTGCCTTTGTCCAGCCGTGCAGGAGTGCCAGTCTGCAAACGCCCAAGCTGGAAGCCGGCTGCACGCAACGACGCGGACAGGCCAATTGCCGGTGCTTCGTTGATTCGACCAGCCGGAAAACGATTCATACCTGAAATAGTATTGGTACCTGAAGAGTGCATTCCAGATCAGAACACGCACCAATATGTATCTCACCCGATAGGAATGTCCCGGTGCAGATGACGACCTGAGAACACGAGATTACGTCTCCAGTTTCTATGATATCACAATTAGCACGCGCTTCCATAGGGGCACTGGTTTTCAACCTAGTCGAACACCTGTCACTGTGCCCCAGACTGAGCCACTGTGGCCGGACGAAGGCATCTGATGGTCAAAGACAAGATCAGACACGCTAGAAGCACGGACATCCAGATTGGGATAGTTGAATACGATATCTTGCATGTGCCGCTTGTACAATGCGCGGTCAACTTGCGCTCGTGGGCCCTAGAGGTGTGCCCGTGAAATGTCAGTCCCCATGTTCAACCGTCTTTCACGCACCCAAACCGCTGAGCCCTTGGACCTGTTCAACATGTGGAACTGTATGCCCGCCTTGTCTGATGAAGATAAACAGGCGGGACTGATCAATCGGCCAAACCTATTGCTCACCTGTGACCTTCCCCATGACACCATCCAGTGCGTCTACCTCTCTAACCAATGTCCCTTTTCCAACACCACCAATGGATGGATTACACGAGAGTTCTCCAATCGTGTCCAGCTTTTGTGTGATCAATAATGTTCGGGCTCCAGCTCGCGCAGCTCCAGTAGCCGCCTCGCAACCCGCATGACCGCCTCCAATAACACAGACTGATGCTGCGTCAGGCCATAGCGAGGGTCGAAAGTGTGAACACAGGCATACCATCGTACTGTTCTCGTTTTGACAAAGCAGAGCTGAAGCTTCTCGTGTTCCTTGGTCGGTTGCTGCTGGCTAAGGATGGGTGTTTTTGAAAGACTGAAGTCGAGTGGAACAAAGTTCGAGGCTGAAAGCTTTGAACAAGAGCAGGGAAACCAAATGGGGAAGATGAGGCGATTCCATGATTTGCAACGCGTGTCCGTCGAGTGGCTGTCAGCAGCCTGGAGCCTCCGCCAGTGGTATGCATTCTGGGGCTTCTACAAGATAGCGGTAAGTGACTGCGACGACCTGAAAACACTCGAAAAAAAGTTCTTGAGCACCTGAATCAAGGTCCATACAATGGCAAAAGTACTAATTGCCTTGGCGAAGGACTTGAATCAAATGCTGTCGGGTTCGAGGAGGTGACTTCGGGATTGAAAATTCCCACAGCTCGGAATGCTACGAAGCCCCGACGACATATCTCGTTTTGGAAAGTCTCCGTACAATTTTACGCTCTTTGGTCGACCATTCTCTCTCCGACCTCACAGACCCGACTTTATGCTAACTAGCATAAGATGATCACCTCCTTCACCAACTTTTAGTTAGGTATGCATGCCTGGCATCACTTCCTCGGCTCCGATGCCTCTGGAGTCTGCATGACTCGCTGCCGTGATTGTAGCAAGGCGACGAAATTTACCCAGGTTATGACCGCAACCTCCCACTGCCAACTCAGAGGGTCCCCTCTGGACCAACACTCCTCACGCTTACTTAAGCGATGGACAGTTCATCGTACGACGACTTATCTTTCTTGCATTTCAACGACGTGGTGAGTTGGGGAGTTGCACTTTGGATCCTAGCGCTGAATCCTGATCTTATGCTCTAGTATCAACATCACCCAGTCAACTCCCCCTGTGAGCTATCGCCGTATGTCGCAGATTCAAAGATGTCCCCGAAGCAGAAGGTCCCGATCCCCATCACTATTCTCAGCGGAGATGCTTTCAGTCCACCGCTTGGGAGCGCTGTGATGGAAGCAGAACATGTGGCACCATTACTAAACCATTTTTTGGTCGACGTTGCATGCTATGCAAATCATGGTTGGACACGGCAACTCCATTATACCGAGCGCTCACCTCGCTGAAAGACTTTGATTTCGGGGAGGATCGGTCTTAGTCAACTTCTCTTTGAGCTCTACTTTTCCCTGGCTGCTGGCGAACGCAGTGCACGCCGATGGGCTACAGCCAAGGGGTATCTCATTCTTGTGAAGAAAGGGTACAGATTTGGCTTCCTTGGTCTCGCAGGAATGTTCGTTGAACACGGACAAAAAAAACACATTTTTGGTGGTGTGCTCATGGGTTATTTCAGCGACTGGCCGTCAAATTGTTCAACACGTTCCGGCGGACCGCGCTATCCTTGACCCTGTGTCCGTGGCGCAGGGGATTTCCAACTCACTCCGTGCCAGCCACACACGGTGCTAATATTTCCCTCAAAGGTATCGTCCATCGCTTTAAAGATGGCTCCGTGCACAGCCAAATCGTGGTTATGGCCTCCCAGAATCACATCGATGTCCCTGTCACACGATATGGCAAGGTGGACGTCTTCCTCGTAACGCATGTGAGTAATCGTAATCGCGATGACAATATTAAACTCATCAAATTTGGTACCAATTTCAGAGGTTATGGCGACATCAGGGTGTGGCCCGCTCAAAAGAGTGGCAAGGCATCGATGGGGTTTATCGCAGGTGGCCCAACTGCTTAATTAACGCATACAGCGACAAGCCCTAACACGTTTCAACAGCCAACCAAACGCATAACATAACATCGGCAGATGATCTTCGCGATGATGGCAGTATCCATAGCATCCTTGCCAAGCTTTAGGCATGCATTGCGGATGCGGTCGATAAGCCGCTCTTTTCGATGTGGCGTACCCCTGGACGGGCGCATGTCAGTCGTTCGGACAGAAGAGACCAACGTTGGGAATATGCTAGGAGACGCAGCTCGGGCATACCACAACACCGATGTCAGGCCGGCAACCTGCGATATGACAGAATCATTGACCCCGGCGTAATCACCGTAAAAGATACGATCGGTGCGTGTTGCCTCCCACCCAGCGTCTAGCCTATCACCGTGTCAGCCTGGTGCTGCCCCCTGGGGCCCACGGCCACTAAACGCCGCTGACACACAGACATCTTACCGCCCGATAACCCGTTCGTAGTGAAATGCCTTTGGGGACGGACCGTCGCCAAGGCGCTCGAGAATGCCACCTGTGACCCGTTATCGACGGCCGATTTTTCCAAGTCTCAGGCTTCATCCCGTTCAACATGGATCCACGGGGACTGGTCGGCTCCCGTAGACATGGTGCGTACCTTGCTCCCGATCACACATACGGAGCCCCGGCCGCGTCAGCTCCCAAGGTTGCTCTGAATGAAGAGGGAGAGTACGCGGTCGCCATGGTTGCGTTTATAGCGGATAGTTTTGACGGTTACACGCTTTTCAAACACATACCAAGTCTGGTTGATCGAGAGGGGGCAAGGACGAATTCGTCGCTTCTCTTGCAAGTGCTCCGACGGAATACACATGATGCTTGCGGGAAGGAATCAGATGATAGAGCACGGGCTGCCACCGTTTCGGCGGCTTGCCGTTTCTTAGTCCGTCGGTCCAGGGTCGGATAAAGTCCACATGGCGATGTGCCTCCTGACCACGGACACGTACCAACTTCACTTCAAATGCGTCCGCCCGGTAGATTAGAGTTTTCGATAGCCATGTCTTGAGAATCGTTCTTATAAGTATACACATGTTAGTGATACACATGGTATGCAAGCCCATGCATAATACATTGATAAATATTGTACCATCCATTGTTCGTGTCGCCAAAAATTTAATCATCACACGCACAGAGGAAAGATCGGTGTTAATGAATATTTCCAGGTCAAGGCGTAGCGGCCTTTCCCAGCCTCACCCAAAGGCCACTCTAAGTCATTTTCCGAATGAACAACCCACCTAATACGGAGATGAATCGCTTACCTTGATAAACAACGTCATCGCAGCTTCAGGTCGAATCATCTCCACGGCCTGACGCCCTCGTCCACACTTCCATTCTGGAGGAGGCAGTGAAGACTGCGGTTGGGCATCGGTAGCCAAGGTAAAGGTATCAAACTGTTGCATCAGCCTGACGAGGAAAAACGAAGCTTCATTATAGGCGTAATTTTGACCGATACACTAAATAGGCAGTGGGCGGGCTCTCAGCAACTCATCACGTGGAAAATAAAACATCCAGAGTACTCACGATACGTGGCCCAGCACTAAATGGGGTGAACATCATCGGGTTTGAAGTAAATCTCGATAGCCTGTTGGGATCAATCCAACGCTGCGGATCGAATTCATCTGCATCAGGTCCCCATAACGTCTTGTTCCGTTGCATCAGAAGAGTCGAATAGAAAAACGTCGTGCTTCGGGGCATGTAAAGGGGTTTATCCGACGCAGTAGAAAACGTTTTGTCGGGAGGTGGGAGGGTGCACGAGGTTGCTCGACTTTGACGCTGATTCAGGGGTACAGGTGGGAATAACCTCAAAGTCTCATCGATGACAGCTTTCACTACGGGCAAGAAATTAGTAACCGCTGTTTGATTGTTACAGGGTCCTCACTGTATCTCAGCTTCTTGATGCTTTCATACGTAGGTGTGCCATAGCCACACACATCCAGCACTTCGTCCCTGAGCTTTCGCGCAACATTTGGATGAAGAGCGAGGAAGTAAGTGACGTATGTCAACAAACACGCTGTCTAAATTTGAAAATGCGGAAGATGATAAGCACCCGAAAGGGCTATCCTCGCTGGGTACGCACCGTATCTCTAGCAGCCAGTAAAATATTAAGTAGCTGATCCCGAATTATCCCGGCATCTGTATGTAATTTAGCGAAACATCAACGCCAGGATACTCACAACGAACCATCGGTACTATCAGCCAGGTGCTGCAAGAACGTTGTCTCCTGGAGGTTTCGGCCGATACCAGCTCGCTTCGATGCGGCCTTCTCTTCCAGTGCCTGGCGGACAAGTGGGTCTACCCACTGTCGGATGGTATCGACATAGGGTGCTGTCTTGTCATCGAGTAATTCAAATACGGGCCATATAATTCCCATCCGGGCACGGACGGTTATAATTTGCTGCACTGCCTCGAATGCTCGCGCGAATGACCCCCAAGCGTCGTTTGTCGAGGTCCCACGTTCGCCCAGGCTCGCTGAACCCGCCGTCGGTAATTGTCCTGACAATGTATCCAGGTTTTTCCCAAACAGGAACTCTGAAGCAGCATCGATAGTAAAGCGAGCATAAAGGTCCTGCACATCGCAAGGCTGGTTTGCAGCGGCCAGATCCGACAATATTGAGAGCGTCCGAGCGGAATACTTGTCGAACAGCTCAAAATCTAAAATTCTATCTCGCGCAAAGAAAGGACGTGCGAGTGCTCGGTGCTTCGACGGACCTTGAGCATCAGCTCATTCGATGTGCATGAGACTTACCGATTTCCACATCTGGTGAACGAATGAATACTGGTTGCACAAACAGTCCAACAAATACTTGCCTGGTCATCACGGTTGAAGATTCCATCTCCCAAAAAGTTTTCCCTGCAAGACCGTGAGGACAGGTGGGTACTGAAAAAGCCCGATAGCTTACAGCCGCTCTCGCTGAGCGGTTCCACGCCAGAAATGATTGAACCCGGTGGCGAGGACATATTTGATATGTTCCTCGTCCATGGAAATTATCTGTGTTGCACGAGATAAATGTACCAAGCCGGGTATTCACGAGAGGACACGAGACTGACATTGTCCATCCACAAGAAGCGAGTGTTTAGGGTAGTGCATTGATACTCTTCGAAGAGGGCGAGATATGGATTATAGATGTAGCTGGACGCGAACGCTTTCCTCGTTCTGAGCATGACATCGATGTTGCCTGGCCATTTGCCGACGACGCAAGGTATACGTCTTGCGCCGAGTTGGTCGGCCTCTCGCCGTTGGACGAGCTGGGTGTACTGGACTCTGGCGATAGCTGCGAGGAGGATAGATAGCGGGTAGGCCGGTAGGGACCACCACCGGAAGGGGACGTGGAGGAGACGTGCCAAAAGTGAGAGTATCAGGGGGGGTAGCACGATGGCACGGAAGATGTCCATGATGATACGACGGCGAAAGTTGGCACCCTCTGGTGAGCTGGGCATGTCGGAACGGGGGGGAAGAGGGAGACGAGGAACATGTCGGGATGGATGGGGGGGTATATGTACACCGATGGCACGATTATTCGTTTCGAAAATCCGAGACGGTTGAATTTCCGCCTGTGAAACGACAACCTTATTGAATCGTGCAGAGCGGAGCTTCAAGGGACGACGCGTTGCCCCACCTCGGATCCACCGCAAAGAAAAGTCCCGCGTCGTGGACGGTGTTTGGCCAGCTGCGGCCAGCTCATTCGGACCTCGGACACTGCACGCTCAACATTCCGTGCAAGCGAGCCCATCCACACCCGCCATCCCCGGAGCGCCCTCAGCAGCGCTCTAGGATGTCTAGGACCTTACGACGTCCATTTTTAGACGGAAAGTCATCAGCAGCATATGACATTACATCAAGCAGGTGACCTGATAACAGCTGGTCCACTGGTCGCGTGCTAAATGATCCTTATCTCCCTCAGATCCCCACCATCGCGCTGCGCTGGCAGTCATCACTGATCCAGACAGTGTCAATTTCTTCACCGCAAAAAAGTGCACGCGTGTGAGCGACCTCGGAGGGTGTACCTCATTCCCATCGAATTTCTCACACTATGAGGACTCGTGATGCAACCCCATCAAGCTGAATCAGCCTGGTCATGAATCAATGCATACAACGGTGTTCCCGGTAGCGGTCGAGATGATCACTTCATTCTCGCGTGCTCAGGATTAGCGAAGAGAGATCTGCCAATCAATCTCAACTGATGAGTCCCAAAGATCTTGCAATCTACTGTGGGCAACCAGGGAATCTCGGCGGTCAGTCACGCCCTCGTCCGACATGCTTGGTGCCTCAATGACCTATGGGGAACCTACCAACGAAAATCTGGAATACGTCCTGGTCCGGAAACTGCAACATCCACGCCCGTGCATACCAGTCCCTGACTGAACAAGTTTCACGGTTTCAAATCCTGTAAGCTGGGCGGTGCCTGTCATCTGTTAAATCGAATATCGGCGACCCTGTCCACGAAATTCCAAGAGTTTATGTTGAAGATGGAAAGCGATTTTACTTTGCAACCTGGTCGCGGACACGTTCGCTGATGATCGATGATTTTCGGCCTCAGCGAACTCTGGCCTGGCTAGCTGTCAATAGGCTTGTTCACCGGTATCCCGTCATGTGCTAGAAAATGGGCGTCGCCTTACTGTTGATTCCGCTTCCTTCGTCGTTGCGCAGGCTCGGGGAAGGCTGTGGCTTTACAAAAAGAGGTCAAAACAGTACAACAAACCGGACGCATCAGAATATATCGGCCATAATGTCTTCCCTTTCCCCAATTGCCGCCCCTGCAGGTGCCTGATGCCCTAATGCATCAACATCAATCTCCCCATCTGCGTCTACATCATCTCTATTGAGCAAGAATGTGGGGTCGGTAACTTCTGCGAGGAGCTCTTCTCGCTCATCCAGTTCCTCTTTGCTCATGGGCACATGCGAGATGTGTACCACTTGCCACTTGTCCACATACTCCATGGCCTGCGAGGAACGAGATAAGCGATGAGCGATAAGCTTCAAACAGAAGACGGCGGGGGTCACTCACGTTGGTCCGTCTCTTTTTGAGAGTCATTTTCCGTTCAATGTTCTTGTAATATGCGCCCTTGACACGTTCTTCTCCACTTCCGGAGACATTCGGTCGCGTGTCTCCACGGTCAATTACCAGTAGGAATTCGTTGGGCACTTCTTGCTCGATCTTGACGGTCTCATAGTCACGCAAGATGTGGAATGCAGTCGTCTGTCCCATCAAGGTGGAGATCAATAGCTTTGTGTTGACACAAGACAGACACATACTATAGGCTCCTCCTCCAGCGCTGGCGGTGCAGCATTAATACGTCGTTCCTTGAACTCTAGCGCAGATTCGTCATCTTTGGTAAGGTAGTAAGCCAAGAAGTGGTCGCCATCGGACTCCATGGGTCGCAAAATAGCACAATCCAGCCGGGGATCTTCCACCTGTGTTGAGGACGATTAGAAGCATGGCGGTAGAAAAAAAGACAACCACGACTGACGTCAATCGGCTTCTCACCGGGCCGTTCGCTAAACCTGAACAAATCATACGCATTGGCCCAAATATCTGCATCTGGATATATCTCGAATGATTCGACAGCTGTAATGTTCTGTTTGTTCGGATGACGGAGAGTCGAAAGATCGAATTGAGAGGGACCGTTGCATGCAGCAAACGATGCCTCGATGTCTCGCAGCTGGGCGGAGCGGGAAACATCAATGTGCTGCGGAAGTGGTCTTCTATAATAGAATTAGTTAGCAACTGCACTCAACATGCATGAGAGCGAGTCTGTACATTTCTTGGATGGACGACGTGCGTTGCACGCCTTCTCTGCTGATATATTCGGTCTTCCGTAGCCATGGTACATGAACAGGTAGAGGTGTGGATACGCCGGGACCTGACGCGGAAGCAGCTCCGTTTGTATACGGGGCAGAGTTTGCTGATGGGTCACCGAGGAGAAAGCGATCTTTTGGGTCTAACGAAGGAAGGTTCTCTGGGTCTGGGTTCAGTGCTAACGAGAGCATGAGTGCGGTGGCATGTGTGCAAAAGGTTGTTAACACGGACCCGTGTCATCTACATCGTCATCCCACAGGCACTCCCAGCGTCCAAGGTCCAATGGCATCCCACATTCCGCGTCTACAATCATGGGTAACGGTGTATCGTTTGCAATGGCGTTCAGAAAGTCCGGGCGAGCATAGCGCATTGGATTTGTAGGAATCTCGAGCAACTTTGGAGGACATGGTGGTGGAGGGATTGGATTCGAGTAACGCACTCGGACCAAAAGGTCAAGTTTGCTGCGCGAGAATGATTCGATAGCCCAGCAGTAACTCGACCGGAGCGCTCACCTTTTCTTCAAGCTCATTGAGTTAGTATGAAGTATGTAGTTGCTCTGCTTTCGGCCGTTGTTTGTACCGGTGTATATGGCTCCACAAATGAAATTTCCCAAACACTCAGTTATACTAACAGTTTCGTTCGTTCGTAGTTCGACGCTCGCGCTCTAGGTCGATTCAGAGTCTGGGTAGACCCTGCACAATCCAGAAAAGATGAATGGACTACATTGTAATGTAAGATCGTTCATGTGAACACCGTGACAGTGAAAGACCCTTGGCAAGACACGTGTACAGATATCCCAAAAATCACCGTCGAATCGACCCTTAATGGTGCAAACGTATCGCTTT
>QGOH01008458.1:470-11313 GCA_003313155.1 Boletus sp. MG95
TGCTGGGTGCGTTGATGCTATGAACTGTGGATTGCTCAAGTTCAAACATGAGTTGAACTGCACTGTCGATCCGCGGTACTGAGAACACCTAGAAAAGTATTCAGTAAAGGGAGAGGTTCGCGGACAAGATCTGGCAATAACTGTTGAAGTACCTGTCGCCGAGAGTGACTCCCGCCATAAAAGGGACATCCCAGACAACGTCCATCGATTTCGAGTTGAGTCCGACGACGACGCCTTTCACGGACAACGGTACGCCCCCGGAATCCTGCACCATCGTCACGCGATCACCGAGTGCAAAATGTTGATTCTGTAGCCTGTAGATTGCATGCGCAGGTTTGAGGACAGCGTGTCGTGGGATGTTCTTGACCATCGCTTTTTTGATCGCTGTCGTCGATCTGTTCTGGTTGACGCTGTCTGCGCACGCCTCGATTTCTCTTACAGTCTCTTTCGTGAGTTGGTCAGAAAAGAGGGAAACAGGCTCGAATTCGCGGACGCCTTTCGATTTAAGCCAGGCTTTGACCTCCTTGACGCAACCATCCGCGTTTTCGGTGAAAATGTCAGATGCACGAATCATATCTGAAGGACGCCTTAGTCGGTGTACAACGAGAGGGAAGCTAAAAAAAAAGAATATTTACCATCTCCGTTTTGATCAAGCACTCGGAATACTTCAGGAAACTTCTCCTAAGAACGCACGTTGTAAGCCAAGTAAATTGAATCGTAGCGTGAAAAAATATCACCTTGTACTCCCGTATTAAATCAATCGTTCTTTCACTGAACTCCCAATATCGTCCCTCCTTCCGAGAATAGTCAATTACCTTCAAGCTCTTCGCCTCAAACTTGAGACTGAGGCCCAAGTTGTTCTTCGCATTGTCGGAGGTTAGCACCATGAAACTAGACGTAATCCTGGACAGCGCTCGGCCGGAAATGCGGAGCGTGTTGGCAGCTTTGAAAGAGGGATAGTACTGCTGCGAAACGCGATTTTGCACAAACGCTTTGAACTTGTCGTTCTCCGTTTTATCTGAGGGGAAGAACTGTTTTGCGACCCGTCAACTCAAAAGAACTGAGTGTTGATGCGTTGTCACGTACAGCAAGAATAACAGACAGAGTCTCGTTGGTGGTGCTTGCCACTTGGGCTGCGACACCGTATGCGTGTTCTCCAAGGAAGAAAATCTTGCAGCCGTCTGGAAACTCCTCAGACAAAGGTGGCGGCTCCCTTTCCATGAAACGCGGATCCTCGGAGGCCACCTGCGAGATGGCCATCTGAACCGCCTGCTCGATCTCCTTGTCTGGTCCTTCATAGTCCTTGACAAAGGCTCCTGTCTCTAGACGTTTCATACCTGTTACGCCAATGAGTGGTGTAGTCTCATTAGACAGGATGCTCACCTTTCAAGGGTTGTACATGAACAAGCACGTCCACATCGCCAGTGATAACTCCGCACTTCTTCGAATACATCTGCTCAATCCGCTCTGCCTTCATCTTCCAGTGACTAAGACCTTGCGGTGCATGTGGATTGGCGACGATCTTCGGCGCACTCCCCGGTATGACCACTAGCTCCTCATACTTGAATAGTGAATCCGAAACAGCGACAACGCGTCCTTCTTGCAGGAAAGGCCAGCCGACAAAGATACGTCTGCGTAACATCTCCTTGGCAATCTCCTCCGTCTTGCGGTTCTCGTGGGGGTTCTGGATGTGCACCATCATCGACTTGTTACGGCTCTCCGAGCCATGAATATTCACGCCCTGGAATCCTAACGAAGCCGTGTGTGGTAGCATGTTGAGAGATGGGAATCCGGCAAGTGCTTCTGCACCGAGAAAAGCACCGTCGCATAAACCGGGGACAAGATGAAGGCCATCCAGGGTGGGAAGGTCAAAAGGCTCCATCATAGAGGTGCAGCGATATATGGGGGGGAAGAAGTTTGGCAGAGAGGACGGGTATACAGTCGGCTCTCCAGTACTGACCGAGAATTTGGTGCTCGTTCCGAAGGTATTGCGTCGTTTCTCCTCGGCGGTCAGGCGGTGTTCGCGAGCTAGAAAGGGCGAGTTGAGACGAATATAGATATTAGGTAAGAAGAGAAAGGTACGCACATGCCATGGCTCTGAGCAGCCTATTTTCATCAATAAAGGGTATTTTGACGATTGCTTCCCATTCCTGCTTCTTCCCGTTCAAATCTTGCTCAAACTCCAAGGGATAGAAGTCCAAGATGGGAGAGTTCCGATCAAACATTAAATCCTAATATATCGTTATAAGAATAGTCACCATTTCGGGCGTGAGGTAAATTACCTGATATGCAAGCGGTATGAGGGCCATACTTGCTGAGGGCAAGACACCCATTAGCTGCTCAAATGGACGGAAGGGTTTCCCAAGGTTGAACTCGAAAACCATGTCTTCCAAACCTAGCAGGTCTTTCGAAACAAATGAGTTATCGCACTGGCGGAGGTCAATACCGGATATACCTGAGATACGAGGCGCATAATGGTAGTTGTAGAACCAGCTCCAAGAAGCAACGCCACTGTAGTAATAATGCATGACCCACTGCAAGCCTTCAGCATACCTGAATATCAAGGTTCTCATTTGCTCCGGATTGTCGTACGATATGTTCAACTTCCCCTATTCACAGAACGGTGGTGAGTTCAAACCAGCGAGCGCGTGCTTACAACCCACCTTGTAATAGTCGCGCTTCCACTCATCCATCTTGTCATTGACAGATTTCTCGTGTCGCGCATCAAATCCCCCTCCTTCGTCATCATCCTTGACGGGAGCCTTCTCATACTTCTTCAACACACGATCGACAGCTAACCAACTCTCCTCATCCTCATCTGAAACATCTTCCCATTGTTCATCCTCTTCAGCTCCAGTGGGCACAGATCCAGGCTCAGGTATGGGTTCTCCCATCGAACCTGGGAGGCGCCACGTGACAAGATTCTGGTCCTCTTCGTCATACTCATCCCAAGTAACGCACAGATGCAAATTGGTGCTGAGAGTCGAAATAAAGTTGCGATCTCGGGCAGGAAAGGTATTCGGCATGGTAAGCGATGTATCGATGCTCGACCGTTTTCCTAGGTTATCTGTCACAAATCTCTTCACCTTGTCAAATATTTCTCGCTGCGCTCGTGTTAAGACTGATACAAAAAAAACGACTGTCATTAGTGTTCCAAGTGGAGCAGGTACGGAAAAACAACAAACCAAGGCCAGTGCGTCTGCGCGCCATCTCCATCTCGTGTCCATGTTTGCTCTGTTTCCCCTTGAACCAGCTAGCGTCGGCGTATTCTTTCTCGAAAATCTCACGCTCCCAAATCCTCATCTCATCAAGCACTACACGAAGACGCTTCATGTTGATTGTACCGCTCTCGTTGATGTAGCCATCTGGGGAGTATGACATGAATAAAGATAACATCGAAAGCAGGATACAAGCCCACCGAGTGAAGGCAGAACCTTCTTATACACGTCAAATAGTCTCTCCAGGCCATTCTCGTGGATATGTAGATCGGGAAGGTTGGGTAAGAAATCATTCCCGACGAACACAGCGAGAAGTATGAAGTCGTCTATAATGCGCTCTAGACTGTAGTCGAACGGCAGGAGGGGTTCGATCTCGTGGAATTCTAGGTTCAGGTATTCGCGCATCAAGGAAAGATGTAGAAGGTAGAAGTTCTGTGACTCTAAACTGTGCATGTCGTGAGAAAAGACCCACAGATATCGGAGAACGACATACGTTCCACCCCCCTTTTTCTTAGCAGACGGCCCAAACTTGACTTCTTCACGAAGGAGGCAAAAATGTGGGTCGTGACTAAGCAAACCCAGCATGATCAGGTCAGCGTCAAGACCATACAGACAATGTCGGACGTTTGGATTGTAGTCCGGTTGTGCGCGCGATAGCCGGATGTATTCCATAATCTTGTGCTCTCCTTCGCCAGGGACCTCGTGACCTGAAAGCACAACCTGGATATCCCTCCAATTCGCATCTTCGGTTATCTTCTTGTTTATGAAGTATCTCAGCTGCTCCGACAGCTTCGTCATGAAGACAGTTCCTGAGAACATTATAAGGAATTGAGACATAACAACATGGGTCACGCACCTGGTGTGATACAATTACTGTCAAATGCTTTCTCAGCGGGGAGCTGCTCTCCCTTTGCCTCCGCTTTCTCACGGACTTCTTTTGCTTCCTTCGCTGTGCGGAAACGACGACTACGTTGTTGATTCATCTTGGCTCGCGGGGCCACACCATCCACGGCCATGAAAAAGAGTTTCTTCGGTTTGATCTTTCCAAACAAGAGGTCCACGTATGAGAATATAGATGTGAATATCTGCTCCTCGGACAGTCGAAAGTGCGCATCGTCATCATTGGGATGCGAGCCTGCGGGCGGACGTTAAGATGGTAGATTATTGACCGAGTGCAAGAAATCGCACAGTTGTGTATGATCCCATTGAAGTCAAGGTACAAGTTATCTGGGCAACAAGTTAGCGAGACATGGAGTTCCGGAATGGCTCAAATTCCATCACCGAATTCTGGAATCTTGTTCTCCTGAATGAGCTGAGATGTCAATGGGTACCGCTCACTGTGGATTCCTTCAGATAACACAGTTCGCGTTCTACAAAAAAAACGAGAACTCACGAAATATAGCGGAAGAACTAGTGGGCATCGAAGATTATTGCCCCGTTTCAACCATTCTGAATCATTACGCACCTTTGGAATACCTTGCAAGAGAAGGACATTAACATAAGAAACTGCTCCAAAACGCCTGGTGGACATGAACTTACCCATGATGTACGAAAAGATCAAAGGTAAGGTAAAGATACAGACAGTAGCAAAGTGATGAGTGGTAGTACTCGTGCCGTCCGCAACTTGGCTTGGAAAGTCTCACAGCCACATGTGCGCGGAGTTAAATTTAATAATCAAAACCTAACTCTGTTCCATGTACGCTGATTTGACCTCGACAGTCGCTAGACACAGCTCATAGGTACTTCTGCAGCTCGGTTCATGGTGAAAGTCACTGTGGTTTTTCTTATATGTCCAACCATGCATTTCACCGCTCATCTTGTTGAATAGGGATGTCCATACCTTGAACTTCAACACGAGTCAAGGTACCAGATTGTATTCGCTTTGTAATTGCGAGCTCTTTGCTCTACATACGCTCTCTCGGGCCAGTCGTCACAAGCACGCTCGAAGCCTTTGCAGATTCACGCGAACTCACCTCACGGATCTCTGTGACAGATGACACCAAGCCAGAGCTTCGTCCTTGCGACCTGCGTCCCGAGACAGACGGACGCCCCCTGAATAGGCAAGATTCAGCTATCTAGTTTCGTGTGGGTGTCCTTGATGGTGCGATCGTATGGACTTGCTATCGTGGCTCTGTACGCGTGAACGTATGACACCGTCAAGGTCGTGCCGTCTTGCAATGCAACAAGGATATGAAAAATTGGTGCACCCATCGTGCCTCAAAAGTGTCGAGTACTGTGAAGTTACGGATCACTGGGAGCAAAACTCAAGTGCGTTTCCAGGATATAGGAAACAACTTGTGGGGCCTGAAAAAATCGGGGAGGTCGAGGTGACGAAGCAACGGAGAGTGTACGAGAGGTTCTTCCGAGTGGCCCCTGATCGGTAAGGCGATTCCCTTTTGTTGGTTCATCAGGATGGATTTCGATTAACGTTGGCCGTGTCCCGGTTTCGCCGACGAAGTGTGGTTACTCTCCTGTCCGTACGGGAGTCTCTCGGCGATCAGGAGTCTCAGTCCTGAACTAGTACTGATACTCATAGCTTCATCCTTGCCACCCAACTCACTCCTCGATCCCGATCCCGCGGTCGCTGCGCGTGGCAATCCTTGGGGATGACCACCTTGCACTCGTCTGGGCGGACAACTGCGCACCGCATACCGACTCAAACGCTTAGAAAGGACGAACCAGCAACCACAGTCCCTCGGGCGTGTCTTGCCTCTCGATGTAGCGCATGCGTTTACATGGCTATGAACTTGCCTGTCGGTCTAGACTGGGCATACCATCACGCGATGTGTACGATCGGGGTCGATGTGCAACCGTCAACGATATGGAATGCCAGTGCTTGACGTTGAGCACGCCGAAGATTTTGCAGGATGGTAGAACTGGATCTGTTTGGCCCACGCTCTTTTGGTGGCCCGAATACAACGCGCCTGTTGGAAATATACGGTATATGGTATAGATGTTTCTTTCAAGGACCAAAGGACCATTATTGGACGGTCGGAAACAAGCATTGAATGAAATAAGTATTTTTGGGTCATGTGTAGCGTGCTTTGTCTTTTAACCAGACGAATGATACATGTAGCCATGGGGGAAATGCGCAGTGCTGCAAGAGCTTGTGCAATTTTGACCGTGCCAGAATCACTCGGCCACCTTAGTTGGCGCACTCGTAGTATTATCGCAAGCAGCGCAAAAGCCACATCGACCAAGACCCGAGGCGAGTGTAAATGATCGACGGCATAATTCAAAGGGTCTGTTGAAACACGAATGAAATGACCAAAAAGTGTGGTTCAGCCCAGGATCGAACTGGGAACCTTCTGTGTGTGAGACAGAAATCATAACCATTAGACCACTGAACCGATACCGTCATGACCGCACTCGATCATCGTAGTTGGACCCGAAACCTATGGACGGAACTCATCATCAGAAGGAACACTACATCGTGCTTCATTTCTTTCCTCTCTCTGGACCAAAGAAGTTCAACAATCCCCCGCGCTTGGGAGCCCCTCCTCTGGACTTTGGAGCGGATTTGGCTTTCATCTTCCCAGAGCTCTCTTCCTTAGCTACCACCTTTGATTTGGCCTCTTGGACCTGGGGCTCCGAGGCTTTCTTCGCTTCCTTTTCCTTGCCCCTGGGCTTTGTTTTTGCTTCTTCCTCTTCCTCGACAGACTCGTACGACGAATAGTCTTCCGTCTCTACAATGCAGTGTCAAAAAAAAAAACAGCTTCACGAGCTCCGCGGACGACGTACGCATATACCCCTTAGCATCCGTTGTTGTTCGGCTTTTGATGACTCGCCGTTTCTTCAATCCGTTACGGCCAACGGGGACGACCTTGCGCGGTTTCCTCCTCTTCGATACCACCGGTGCGTGATCAGATTCCTCGTCTTCGCTGGTTGCAGGCGGCGCCATCGCTTCCTTCTCAGGTTCATACCTTTCCTCTTCCGACTCTTCCTCCTCCTCACGCTGAGGATAGACCTTGCTCACTCTAGACACACGTTCGACTTGTTCTGCGCATCCGTTCAACTACGACTCGACAGTGTTGAGGGGAAGAACACACCATCGTCAATGTCCATCATGGCTCGCAGGCTCATCTCGGAATCCGATGTCATAGTGCTCTTTCTTTTTGGACGTCGTTGGCCTAGCATACGAACTTCGTCATCGTCGTCATCATCTGAACATACCACCCCTTTCTTGACAGATGATCTGGCGGCAGCACTTGGTTTTGCTTTCGCCGGGGACGGCTCGGACCCGGACTCGAGATCGGTATCCACATGAGGTTTTCTCTTTATCCCTCGCTGAATATGGCTGAGTCGGATCATTCACAGAAGAGAGTGCAAGGGGTACCTTCCGGGCACCACCATCAGCAATGCCGCTGGATTCGGATTCGGACACTGGCGGATTTGTGAATTCCAGTCTTGATTTTTTGCTCGTTGAGGCACCCTTGGTAATGGCGGTCGAATCGGGCTCTGGCTTGGGTTTCTTTTCTTCTCTGGTCTTGTCCGCAGCCGGCACTTTTTCCTTGGTCTTTGCCTTACTCCAGTCTAGTTTGCCTGAAGGTTTCAGTCTGTCTTTAGATTCAGTTTTAGGCAGCGTCGTCCTCGTCGTGGAAGCCTGTTCTTTCGTTTCCGAAGAGGGTACCTTGCCCTTCGTCGTCTGTTGTTTTCCCGCTGCAGAAGCCACAATTCTCGGTGCCGCCTTGGTAGGTACATCCAAAGTTGCCTTGGACGAGGATGCCGCACTCCGATAGACAACACCGGCTTTGAGCTACAATGACCTCGATAAGAAAAGCAGATGCCGGAAAGCCGTGCGCACCAACCGACCTTGACATGAGACCCCGTGATCTTGCCGGAAACGGAGAAAGCTGCTGGTCCGCCTTTGGCGTCCGCCCTGTGAACTTTGAAGCTCGGAGTACAGACGAGTCCCGCATCCTGCGCTTCCCAGGTCAACCAGTCAGCGATGGAGTCGACAGTGTGCACATGTACCCACCCCCAACCGCGACGGAGAGAGACTGTATACATGCACCGAATGTATGCGAGAAAACTGTAACTTGGCCTCTAAGCAGAGCGTTGGAAATGAGCGTGACCCGATCGGTGTGGACGAGATGCGCACCGTCGAGCATGCGCGCGTCCACAAGGAGCACCTTGCTCTGATGTACGACGTCCGTCTCCTCCTGATCCTCCTCAAAGTCTAGATCCATGTCCATGGTAGAGTCGGACTGTTGCGCTTCCAAGTGCGGGCTGACCGTGAGCGCAGGGACGTCTCCAGACACGAGGTACGTAGGCACGGCTGGCGCATCCGTGTCGCGAACGGCGTCGTAGTAGTGTTGTAACTGGCTTTTTTTTTCAGACAGAAATCAACGAGGGGAATGAGAGCGCGTCATTCCGTGCGACAGAACGCTCACTTTTTCGCATCGTTGACGTGAATCCCGAGTTCGCGGCTGAGCGACCTGAAGGTGACCTGGACGAGCGGTGTAGCATGAGAAGGTGCGGCGCTGTCCTATGAGAGGGAGAAGTACGTACGATGCTGCGCTTGACGAAGAGCTCCTTGTCGAGGAAGTCTCTGGCGCTTTTCGTCGTCATCGTGGACCAAGGTGAAGTGACCGTGTCTGTGCTCGACGCGTGTGTGGCGCCAATCATTCAAGAATCATCGCGTGGGAACATCAATACAGGTGTGGAGGGCAACTTGATTCAAGTTTCGATGCCTCTGATTCTATCCACGCATGGAACAAATCAAAAGGGCTAGGCTGGAGAGGTGAAGGCAAAATTAAACAGTCGGTCACTTCCATATGCTTTAGCCCACACTCTGTTGTCGTTCAATCTCAACGAGTAGAGGCCAAATCTCTTCCTCATAGCAAAGTATATACCAACATCAACCACACAGCAAAAAGAACTGGCTCACGAAACCCTGACAACACCCGCAGTGGCAGCACCAAGAGTTTTACCCGGCGTGGCTGGCGCAGAAAGCGCATCCAAAAAACATCTCCAGCGTATATCAGCAGTCTTCATCACATCGAGCTCAGCCAGCTGCGCCCGAGTCGGACGATGTGCGTGGAGGACAATCAGATACTCGGACAAGTCATCCTCTTGTCTGATCTCCAAGGTGTTGTTTCCTGGCTTCATCCGCGATGATATATCGACGCACTGATCGGGGGTCACCTGCAATAAATAAAAGTGAGTTGTGGGATCACGCTGCGAAAACGATCTAGAATACGTACGAAGAGCGGGGGGGAAAGTGTGATAATGGACTGTCTCTCCTCGTCGTTGACGTGCAGGGACAGCCGGTTTGAATATGGCCAAGAGCATGATGATCGTGATGTCAGTTCTTCAATGTCGTGTTGACCACTCTCCGACGACTTGATCCTGTCGAATAATTCTGGGAGGTGATAGCACGCTAACGAGATACAGACTCCCCGAGACGCTTCGCTGCACGACAACATAATGTCAAGTTCGCTCAACGCCCGGATAACCTGCACGTACGATGGGTGAAATCTCCTGTTTACCCACTTTGATATCTGAGACAATATACTTTCATTCATGCTGATGTCGATCATATGGGTATGAGTGAATGGCTTCCCCTGTGTGCTGTGAATAACGGTCATCTCGTCATCGAATCGCCGTTGGCTCGCATCCATTCCCGATTGGTGAGGCTGACCGGACGATATTTGTGAGATTCTGAAATTCAAATTTAGAGGTGGTTCCAAGGCATTCACGAGAGATGGGAGGATTGGACTCTGGAGTTGTAGCATCTGGGGAGATTGTGGTGGGGTCAGTTCTGATTTGATAGGGAGTTCTGATGGGAGACTCTCGGAATCTAAATCTGAAGTGGATGTATCCATTGATTCCATCTTATCCGACGCGGTTTCGGGAAGCGGTGCAGACGGACAAGCAGATATACGAGATTCACCGTTGAGAAACGGTGGGGATTGATAGTCTGTCTGGGGTATTTCTGATTGAGTGGAGGGTTCATTCGACGACATAGCAATCAGTTGTGGCTCTGGCGATGGTAGCTCCTCGTTCTGCGGAACTTCCTGTCCATCGCGAGCCTCTGGTATTGCCGTGGAGCGAACATCAGAGTCCATCTGGACGGAAACATCCTCAGCATTTTCGAAAGATCCGGCCTTCTCGGTCGGTGGCTCAGAAGGTAATGCACAAGCAGGTACAGCAGATTCCACCTCCGGAGCAGCATCGAGGGAAATCCGGCGAGGTAAGCGGCGGGACGGCACCATACGAGCCGTCTTCTTCTTTGGAGACTGTGACTGTACGAGTATGTGGGATGTGTCAGAAGCCGGTGTCGGCGAAGACTCATTGGTCCTCGACGAGGATGCACTAGGGTCCTCATTCGCTACGGCGATGGCCTGATTGGATTTAAACCAATCGAGATCACGCGCTATGAGCTCTTCTGAAAGCTCAGCTCTTCGTGCACGTTTGGGCTGAGGTCTCGAGGGTATTGTTTGGGAAATGTTTTCGCCGGGCTCCTGTGAGGTATTCGTGACAGCAGAGGCAGGAGACGGAATTGCCTTGGTTTGACCCGGCGACGCTGCCTCAGAAGGATTAAGCGCTCGAGGTGCATCGTTATGAGCAAATCCATCAGGAATCCCTTTCACAGCGGTCGGTACTGGAGGGGAGGGCTGAAT